>VXAK01020148.1:54738-97415 GCA_013399435.1 Arenaria interpres | reverse complement strand
AAAAAAAAAGGAAAAAGCAATCTTTAGGATTTCTATAGAACTACGGCTTCGCCATTCTGTCTACTTTGTATATTAGATTTGGGGCTGAGTCTGTGTCTGTCTTCTCCATACTTCCTCATTTTAAACATTGGGGCTCAGACATAGCATTCCCTAAATTTGATCTAGAAACTCTCTGGTCCCTAAGGCTTGAGGTGAGCCAGCTTCATCATACCAAAACTCAAGCTTGCAGAGTGCGTGAATGATGGATGAGTCACACCATGCCGTTTCTCAGCTGTCAGTAGTCATCTCCTGATCATGGGTGGACCCCTATAGTTAGTGTGCCTTTCTTTTCCATTAACCACGAGGCATCAGCAAGCAGGACTGCTTCCAAATGGAGCCCAATCCTCATCCATTTGGCTCCTATGGAAATTACCAAAGTCACAGTGATTCGGGAGACTCCAACAAACAGATGGTCTCAGAGGGAATCAGTCTTGTTCTGATATATTTATCCTTGGAGCATAGCCCTATTTTCAGGGGACTTCATGTTGAGGGAATTCCTTGTGTAAGACCGTAATTAAAATAGATGTTAAAGAAAAAGGTGAATCATGACTGTGGCCTTTATCTAAGGGGTGAGCAGCTTCCCAGCCCCAAAGCCGGTCGGATGGGCAGATGTACAGTGACAGAGCATTATGCAAATAACTATGCAATGCTGGTCTACCCAGTGCTGGCCTGGCTACAAGAGCTTAAAGTCTTCCTGGTGCCAGTCTGGGATCCTGGTGCTTGAGAAGCTTTTGTAGGTATTTTTGTTTTTTTTCCTCACAGCGCTGGAAGTTATACACACTGTACCTATTTGTAAAGCTTGTCACTTGCACTGGATTATAAGAAGCATGCTTACACCAAAACTGGGGCTGATTTTCGTAGCAGCGTATTCATTTATAGGAGCAGAATGGTGAATTGAAATAGGAACCGATCTGATACGTAGCTAATTCCATGCTGCTTTTATGTAACATTGATCTAGAATGCTTATCTGTCTAGAATTCTTTTCTCTATTAGCATCAGGGAACGTGATATAATTATTTTGAAATAAGCGTGATAGGATGTTTTGGCATAATGTTTTGGTATTCCATAAATGTATAAACTAAGTTAAATCCTAAAAAAAAACCCCCACAAACCCCAGACAGACACTGGATTGAGAGCAGTATGCTCCTACAGCTGCTGTGCTGTCAGCCAGCCATTTCCTGGTTTTTATCCTCTCTTTCAACCATCTGAGAAAAAGCTGGGGAGAACCACTCTTTGTGTGCACTTACTCTGCTCGGGTGCTACTGAACAAGCATGGATTTCCTCTCCAGTAGCGCGGCATATATTTCTTGGCTATTTCCTCATGCCTCTTTTCTGTTTGGGGTTATGACTGGTCAGGCTCTGGCATCTCCTTATCTATAATTCCTGCTGTAGTTTTCTGTAGCCTTAGGTAACTATCATGACCTGCAGCAGCAGTAAAGTCCTGGGCTCTTTGCCAGGTTTTTATTATTCTTACGAACTGTTAACTCTCCTGTTTCAGAGCTACAAGGAGGAGGCATGCGCTTAGTCTTTTACTCCTACAACTCTTCTGTCTTCATTTTCTTCTAACAACACGTTTTTCTTGTGATCATCTGTTTGTGTGAAAAGGTCTTTTATTTTTTTGGACATTTATGCTCAGTGTTTTGCACCTTCCTGCCCCATCACTGTGTTCAAATGCCTTTTTCAAAAGATAAATGAAAAACATGTATTAAAATTTACAGAAGACACATTTAAAGAAAAAGCTCAGGAGTAAGTTAGAAGTCTAACTTAAAACCTCTTTCTGTTTTGTGGTTTTTCTTTGTGGGTTTTTTTTTCCAACTGTTATTAATTCCTTGGATTTCCATAAGTGAAATCCTAATTAACTTCAGGAACATTTTTGTTGTAGGTGTTTCCAAAACAATTATTAGGAATAAAGTCTTAATGCACGGGACGGCATCTTGTTGTGTAATATCCAGACTTAATTTTTAACTAGCAGTTAGGATTATGATTAGGTAGACAATATTTATACATCTAGATATTGGTCTTTTTAAAGACCTTTTCATATGGTTTAATTTCTCTTGCTGCTTGTTGATAAATCTCAACATCAAAAAACTCCCAGAAATCTCTAATATAACCTTTCATTCAAAAAAACCCATCTCATTGATTTCAGTCAGACTTAAAACCCATGGAGTTATACTGGATTTGACATTTTATATCAGCTTAATATAAATTTAAAATTTTTAAATCAACTAGACCTCTATAATGTGTAGAGAAGCCTTGGTTTAAAAAAAAAATAAATCAAAAAATGCTGATCCTGAACTGTGGCATCATCTTGGTTATAATTGCAGTTATCAGGAAATACAGACCATCAACAACCCAGAACACAGAAACTAAGTGGTCAGATTAAGCATCCAAGGACAGGGAACTGCTGGAGAGGGTACATCAGAGGACTGCAAAGATGATGAGGGGCCTGGAGCATCTCTCTTATGAGGAAAGGCTGAAGGACTTGGCTCTCTTTAGTCTGGAGAAGAGAAGGCTGAGGGGGGATCTGATCAACACCTATAAATACTTCAAGGGTGGGTGTCAGGAGGATGGGGCCAGCCTTTTTTCAGTGGTGCCCAGTGACAGGACAAGAGGAAATGGGCCCAAACTTGAACATAAGAAGTTTCCATCTAAACATGAGGAGGAACTTGTGTGAGGGTGGCAGAGCCCTGGAGCAGGCTGCCCAGAGAGGTGGTGGGGTCTCTGTCTCTGGATGCCATCCTGTGCAACCTGCTCTAGGTGGACCTGCTTTGGCAGGGGTTGGACGAGATGATCTCCAGAGGTCCCTTCCAACCCTCATCATTCTTTGGTTCTGTCATTTTGTCCAGGTAAGACCAGAATGCCCTCTGCATTAGCAGCCAGTACCAGTTGCCTTGAGAAGAGGAGCAGTACCTTCTCCACAATATTCTTCAGGCTTTTAGCAGTCTTTGACTCAAGAACATTTTGAGTCAGAGGCAGTGCCTGGTTATTAAGAGACATTTTCCCCATAAATTTCCCTGGTTGCTTTCTGAGCCTGCATAAAGTTTTAGTATTGACAGTATTCTACATCAAAAAATTCTCCACTTTAATGGCATGATGAGTGAGGAACTATCAATTTTTGCCTACCAAACAGAAGAAAAGGTTACTATTGGATAGTAGTCAGTGTCAATTGGAGAAGGCAGTGAAGCGTTGTTCCCTAGTCTTTTTTTGTGGTGGCTTCCTCATGTACAGACATCTTTTGTATTTCCTCTCACTTGTCTGTTTCCCACCTTCCCATGTCCTGGTCCTTGCTGCTCTCCTTTCTCTGGTGCTGCTTCGTTCTTTTGATCACCATCTGCTGTCCTTCCCTGAATCTCTGTTCCTTTGTACACCCAGTCTGTTGTTCACTATTATTCCTATCAATTTACCTGGTGCAGACAGTGGACATAATGGTCTGTAGCTCTCTTGGTCTCTCCAAAGCCTTTAAAAGTGAATTTAAGTCAGGGATTGCAAATGGTAATTAACTGTTTCACTGGAGAGGTCTTTTAGATATATTGTGTGTATATTGTGTTCTGGTGATTTCTTACCATTTTTAAATTTATTTATTTATCCTCTAGCCCCTTCTGCCAGCAGTTATGATAGATCCTTTGAGAAGTCACCTTTACAGAAGGATTCTTGCTTTTCCAAGCTTCCCTGTGTCAAATGTACACACAAAAACATTATCCTGTGAATTTCTTTTCTATGGTTTAATCATCTGTTGGCTCTTCAGGTTTCTTGGAAAGCTTTTTTGCTTATGATCTGTTTGAAAAAAAGATTAATAAGCTTTTCTGCAAATGCAGTTTTTTGACTTCTAATTGACCTGCTTTATTGTATTTTTATTTGTAACCGACAAGAGTTTATGAGCCTTTCTCCTAGGAGAACTAGTTTCTTTTTATTTTCAGATTTGAGTTTTTCTTTATCCATGATTTCTTTCTTTTTATGGTTATTGTTAAGCATGTAATACAAATATACACCTACACATACAGAATTTGAACTCATAGTAAATTCAAACCCCTTGAGTCATAATCAGTAATGTATTCAGTCTAGCTATAGTGGATTCTTTGTATGTAAGACTACTATAGAGGTGCTCAAGTTTGAAATTATCTTAGAGATTGATAGTAGCCAGCAATATAGATGGAAAACCTATTGTTTTTCCTTACTGGTTGAAATTAAGGAGTAAGAGTCTTTTGTCCAAGGGAGCTGGGGAAATTGCTAATTACATCAAGGGAAATTCTGTTTAGGTATTGGAGAAAAATGTCCACAATGAAAGCAGATTACTCAGAGAGGTTCTGGATTTTCCAGCTTTGGATATAAAACTCCTCTGCATGCCGTGAACAGCCTTAATTAATTCTAAAGTTAGTCCTGCTTCTGGACTGTGGGGGGTTGGATCAGAGATGCCCTGAGGTCCCTTCCAGCCTGCATCGTGCTGTGATTTAGAAGTGCCCTCAACGATTACTCCTGAAGAGACTAAGGGGCAGAATTTATTCTAACACTCGTACAAGAAAGTCCAGGTAAGTTACATGATTTCTGAAGCTGAGCTTTGCTGATCCTTAGATAATATTGTCTAGGAGCCAGCTTTCTTGTTGCTATGTGTGTGACGGGGGCAAGAAACGCCGCTTCTCTGGAGAGTCTGCTATTCAATTAGTGGTCTGGTGTTTCAGGTAGAAGTGCACCTTGCCTTTGCTTCTTCAAAATAATTACCTGAAGTAAGAAAAGAGCAGCAGCTTCTCAATATGATGCTCATACTGAAATATTTAACAGCGGTTCCAATACCATGCTTTTCACTCTGATGTGGAACTATATTTTAGCTATGAATTGTGTGGTTGTAGCCTTTAGCATTTCAAATACTGGTGCCTTATTCCATGTACAAGTGCCTTGTGCGGGTGTTTGGGAATAGCAAGGAGGTCCGGGTCTCGTATGAACCCTAGTTGGCTCCCTTTTTTTCCTCAGGAATAATGGATGATCACATCAGCCCGGAATAAGAAATTAGAAGTTGTACAGTGTTTATTAATACTCCATTCTATTCAAGTAGCGGGAATAAAAGATAAATATGAAATTGCATCTCTTCATGGTAAAATGAACTCAGGTAACTGAATGTATCTCTATTTTCTGCCATCTCCACATGCCAAAAAATTTGTCATTTCCTAACCAGCAGAGAGTCTTGCTGTCAGAGCTCCCAAGCACACAGAGCACCTCTGAATCCTTTGCAGTAGATGTCCCACACACCTCTGGCATAAACTTATCCCATCTGTGTGTGTTCCTCAGAGTAACTTCTTGGTACCAGTCCTTGTAAAGCTTGAATTGCTGCAGAGGAACCCCTCCCCTGGCTTCCCCAGTTTCCTGATTGTGGTGGATGGCCCCTTTCAGCGAACTTGCTAGATACTTTCAAGTCTTGGGTAAGGAATGGCTGGAAACGATATGGTTTCCTCCTTCCCAAAGGAATGAGGTGAAGGAGAAGGATATTGGCACACCACAGGGGGCACACGGGTGTTCTCGTGCAGCCAGAAGGCTGCGGTATTTGGTGTCCTAAGCTGGCATTTCAAAGGCTAAGTTCAGTGTGCTGGTTTGCTCTAGATTTTAGCAACGGCAAAAAGGGTAAGGGACTGTATCTCTAAGTGTCTCCAGCTCTGGGTTGTCTGACTCTTCCAGTTCAGTTGGAATATCGTGGTAGATTCTGCCAAGTGTGAAATTTCACCCTGTGTTTAGTTGCATGTCTCTGAGTGTAACAGCAGAAGCAATTGATGTGGTGCATTAAAACAATAGTTTGGTAACACTTCTCCCATATTCATCTGATGTGACATATTTCAGTGAACTGAAATAATCATTTTCTTGGCTTGGGGAGTGTTTGTATCCTTTTTCTTTGGTAAACAAGCAAACAAAAAGTTTAACTGTAAGTCCTCCTGTAAAGACAGATGCAAGATTTACAAAATCATCCTTGTTTTCTCCTCCTCTCTTCATATGTTACCATTTTCCTTTCGCCTCCCAGTGTAACCAGCTGGATTTTTTTTCACATTCTGTTTTGAGTGCTTGTGTCGTTCTGTTGGTGTGCTCAAGACTTCTTTCTCCATTTTTCCTGTTCTGAATCGGATACCTATTCCCTGCTGCAGTGCACTGTTATCATCTGCATCACTTAGGGCATCTCCACGGTTAGTTCTTTGCAGCTTGTCTTGCTCCGTCCACAAACTGGCACGCTGAGGTTTCACTGTGGTCACCAATTTAAGGTGAATTGCAAATCATTATTGCTCTACCGCACCTTCCTGAACGTAAGCAATTTGGGAGCGTTTTAGGGGAAGATACTTAAAGATAAACCCACACACAACCAGTCCTGCCAAGGATACAAGTTGTGTTGTTGGAAATGTGGCTAGCACGGCAGCAGAATTACAAGCAGGTGCATGCTGCAGCGGTCAAAGGAGAAGTAGGAACTCTCGTGGAAATTGTGTAACAGCCTTCTGTAATTAAAACAAAACGAAACAAAAGAAAGATTGAGTCTTAAAATCTGTGCTCTCCTTCTGTCACAGCTTTTGGATTAACTCTTTATTAGTATTGGAGAAATAAACAATAACTCGAGACTTTTTTGCTTCCTTCAGGAAATCTGCTATAATTCCTGATTTTACAAGGATAGGTGAACATAGGCGAATCGTATTTTGAAGCAAATGATTCACTGGCTTAAGACAGTCTTAAATATTGGGCTCTTGATTTTTGAGGGAAATGAAATGGAAGCTCAGCAATCAGTGTTCGGTTACTAACAGCAGCATTCAAAATTCATAGAGATTATTTGTAAGTCTAAAGGTGTTACTGTTTGTTTAAATACTAAGAGGCTCTTGGTAGGGGCTAGGGTTGGCTGGACAACTCTTTACTTATCAGTGAAGCCACTGTGGAGATTGTTCTGTCATTGGAAATTCTCTCGATAGGCATTTCTGCTCCTCATTTAATGGCTCTCTGGAGATGGGTGGCTCTCAGTCCTCAAGCTGTTCTTAGCCTGCAGAACAACAACTCAACTTTATCACTGCGCACTATAAGTGAAAATGCTGTAGTGGAATATCTGAAACAAAAGTGTGAAAGGAAGTATAGGACTAGCATGCTATGGATTACCTTTCTTTTGGTAATTATCTTAATAATTTTTTATTTGTTTTTTTGATTCTCTACTAATAAATCCACATACTTGTTCACTTGGCAGGGACACCTCCCACCAGACCAGGTTGCTCCAAGCCCCATCCAGCCTGGCCTTGAACCCCTCCAGGGATGGGGCAGCCACAGCTTCTCTGGGCAACCTCGGCCAGGCTCTCACCACCCTCACAGCAAAGAATTTCTTCCTAGTAGCTAAATCTTTCAGCCTAAAGCCATTCCCCCTTGTCCTATCGCTCCACTCCCTGATGAAGAGTCCCTCCCCATCTCTCCTGTAGCCCCTTCAGGTACTCAAAGGTCTCCCCGGAGCCTTCTCTTCTCTGGGCTGAACAACCCCAACTCCCTCAGCCTGTCTTCATAGGAGAGGTGCTCCAGCCCTCTGATTATCTTTGTGGCCCTCCAGAGGAAAGAAAGGCTGGATAAAGCATTCAACAAAGTTTTCCTTTCACTCATCTTACCTCGGCATGACAGGCATAGGTTGCCCTTCTTTGTGGAAGCAGATAAAAAATTAGAGCCCCCTGTTTGGCTTGCACCTACATGGAGATGTGTGTAGTTGTACGATGCCCATTATGCATTAGCAAGATCACAAACACAGCAAAGAGGAAGTGTTCCATCAAGCTTTCATTTACTGGCAGTATGAAGAATTGGCATGAAAACTTCACGTCTTCAACTAAATACAGAAGATGCTTCTTCAAAATGAGACATTCTTGAAAAGTTTTGTTTTAGCTCAAGCCACAAGTTATGTTTTATTTTAAAAACTAAATATTTAAGAATTATCCAACCTGTTGGAAATATATAGGCCAATTCTGAAATCAAAATCAGCGCTTTTCATATATGTAATTTTCATTTAATAGATACCAAATGTTCTCAAATCTCCTTTGGCAAATATAAAAAAAAAAAGTAGTATTTGATTACTTAATAAATTAAAAGGAGGTGAAAGGCTTTTAAAACTAAATGCTAAATTTGACCTGAATTTTTGGAAGTAGTTTGGGTCTATCCATTTCTATTATCGCTTAATGGTAATTTCTAGCTCTGTGAACCAAAACCAGCTCATTCAACTGAACCATGAAATATCAGGAAAATGGATCAAATACTGTTTTGTTTTTTTGAAATAGAAGCAAAAGAGGAAAGAGGAGAAGAAAATCTAATACTCTAATTTTTCACAATTATGTCAGGAGATAGTTCTTTTGCAGTTGGAACACCTAATGTGGGTAGGTGGTTATATGTGGAAGGAAAGGTAAGAGAACACAGCCCTAGTTAATGTCAGTCAGAGGAGAAAACCTGAATCATTAGTTATAAAATATTCTATTGAAAGAAATTAAGGTTTTTTCTATGTAGTAAAAGAAAAAAAGAGTATACTTTTTGAGTATTCTCTGAGGTCTGTTTTGTCTACGAGCTTTTACAGTTTTAGTACACTATGCACAGGAAAGGCAATAGCTGTGATTTTTATTTTTAAATGGGTCGAACAGAGACTCCTCAGGGTTGTTCATTTTTAATTATTTTATCTAGATAGGTGGTATCTAGACATCCCCATTGAGACCAAGTGCTGAGCAAGCCTGTAGTAAAAGGCACCGTGGCAAAATCCATGTCTTGTCAATACGAGCAAGTAGGAAAACTGTTTTTAAATGAGGATGACTCATAAATGCCTATAAGCCGATTATGGCGGCTGTAACATACTGGAAGCATATCGCTGGTTTACGAGGCCAGGGCTTTGTGAGTCTTCAAAGAGCAGTACAATAACCAGAGAAGCAGCAGTGAAGTAGCACAATTGTGTAGCCACCTAAGAGTTGTCTGTAGTTTACATATGAAGCCTGTGTATTCTTTGTTTGTGAATAATTGGGAGTTGTTAAGGCTATGCAAAATTACAGTTTGCTTTTTAATTAAATTAATACAGCATAATACTACTGTTTTATCATGTACTGCACTGTTCTTCGTCTTGCACAGTATTTATCATTCCCAATGTATTTTTTTTCCTCCCACTGAACTAAAATTTTCATTATGCTATGGATATCTCTGTTTCAATGGCAGGGCTCCTGAAATACTTGTGGTATCCATAAGAACTTGAATAATTATTACTCATTGTGTATTTTTTTCTCTGAAAGGACTGTGAGAACCTCAGGAATCTCAAAGACCATGAATTTCCATCTGCCTTTACTATAAGCAATCACACCATGGGCTTCCTTGCAGAAAAGCAAGCTCTGTCTCAGTAGCAGTTAGTATTTTTACTCAACTGTTGTTTTTGAGAGGCTGTTTCAGAAATGTGTTGCTCTGAGTAAAAATCTATTTTTAATATCATTGTAGGTTGATTCAGAATGGAGCCATCACAATGTGCTTTCTGTGATACATGGACAATGAAATTGTAAACCATGGTTGCTCTATTTTCATTTGTCTTGTCCAGACCCAACATTGTGAAAGGCCTTCATATATTCCATATGCATTTCAGTTTAATTTAGTAGGTGTTTTGTGTGTAGGGCTATTTGATCCTTGGATATTGGATTAAACCACTTATGAATAAGAGGTTAGCAACAAAGCAATTCAGTAAGTTGTGAACAACAAAGGAGTATTATTAAAATTAAGTGATTTGTGACTACATGCAGTGTAGTAGAGTATGGTATCATTCTATTTTCAATCACACTTACAGTGTTCTAAATTTTCCACAATCACATATGAGAGAAACTTGGGAGGGTTTCAGTACTTAAATCAAATTTATGTGTTCAAATGATTGGCTAAACTTTTGGAGCCAGAAAGCTACCATTTGGCCACCTGAAACGTGTGGCCGTTTAATCTTCAAGAAATCTTGTCTAAAAGAAGAATGAGTGCCTGAATTAATTTGCATGACTTTAGATTACTGAAAAGTTCTGATTATTTAAAATATTACGTAGTCTGTGGAATATTTATAAACCCAGTGGGGAGTGAAAAACAAGCTTTACTGACTTCTTTGATGTTGAGTATTTGTTAAAAAGTCCAGATGTATTTAATGCAGAAGATAGAATGAAATCAGTGAGAGTTGTCTGGTCTCTGATAAAGTAATCTGAGAGCAGAAGTCACACTGATACCCAGGGATCATTACAGACCCCTGCACCATAAGCCTTTGAAGATCAAAAGGCTGTTAATTGCTTAACTTGTGCACATAATATTTAAGGTGTCAACACAAAATACAAAGAAAAGCTAGTAGCATTTTGAGATTGATGCCAGGCTGATAGCTTCATTTTACCTGATCTTTCTCAAAAGCTTTTGAGCATAAACAAAATTGTTAAACGTTTAATTTGACATTTTGAAAACAGTAGCGTTGAAAAAGATGCATATTAGGATCAAATTGTGAGAAACTGATTTTTAAAGGAATTTCAAAGGATGCGAAGATGATTAGCTAATGTTATTACAGTATCACAGATCTTAGGCGGTTACTCCATAAAATGTGAAGTGTTCATATTTATATGCATTGTACTCATTTTTGAGAAAGGAAACCACTAAAGATTTGTAAGAAGGAACTGGTTCGTTTCAGGATCAGAGATTGGCATATGTCTGAGCATCGTACAATAAAACAACTAAGAAATAAGAATTTATTTTCTGCTGTAAAGCAGAAAACGTGGACTACATTAACATTTTGATAACTGCTTATATTCACAATTACCTGAAAGCACTAGTTCCCAGGTGGTGAGGTGAAAGAATATTGGGAGATATTAATCAAAGGAGATTATTTTCAGCTGTGAATTTGTGAGTTAATTAACAGGAATAGTATGGACTGTACGCTTATTTTCATGACAGATTGACTGATGACTAGTTCCCGGTAGCAGATGAATACATTTCCTTTTACTTAGGCTTGCTCCTTCATTTTAATGAAAAAGGAGGAAGGTGCCTGATAGTTACTGAACTTCCTCATTTGGGATTGAATTTTTAGTTCTGAGAGACTTATTACTGTTAAACTCTTGCTGTCTTGGACCTACTTGCACATGGACAGGAGTTTGTGGGACTGCAGAGTTGGAAGCATTTTTATCTGGATGCTTTCTGTTGAATTGTTCTTTCTTTTGAAAAGTATGATGCCAAGGTAGCAGCGGGTAAGCAAACAATGTTGAACAAGTGTTCCTGGGGTTTGCAGTTTGTAGGATGCTGAAATGAACTATAAGGAAGACTGAGCTGTTACTTTTCATCCTCGGTCCTATTTTGGTACATGATAGATTTGAAGTAAAGAATATATTTTCCTCTGTCTTTTAAATTTTTTATGTGACTAATCAGATTGGGACATATGCTTTAGACATGTGGAAAACGCCCTGGGGCACAGAATCATAGAATGGTTTAAGTTAGAAGGGACCTTCAAGATCATCCAGTTCCAACCCCCTGCCCTGGGCAGGGACACCTCCCACCAGACCAGGTTGCTCCAAGCCCCATCCAGCCTGGCCTTGAACCCCTCCAGGGATGGGGCAGCTACAGCTTCTCTGGGCAACCTGGGCCAGGCTCTCACCACCCTCACAGCAAAGAACTTCTTCCTCCTATCTAATCTAGATCTCCCTTCGTTCAGTTTCAAACTCTTTCCCTTGTCCTATCAACCACTCCACTCCCTGATCAAGAGTCCCTCCCCATCTCTCCTGTAGCCGCTTCAGGTACTGGAAGGCCGCTATAAGGTCTTCCTGGAGCCTTCTTCAGACTNTCATGTGGGCACACCTCTCAGACCTGTCCGGGTCTCTCTGGATGGCAGCCCTTCCCTCCAGCATGTTGACTGTGCCACACAGCTGGGTGTCATCAGCAAACTTGTTGAGGGTGCACTCTATTCGTGTCTCCGACACAGATGTTGAACGGCACAGGTCCCAGTACTGACCCCTGAGGAACACCACTCATCACTGTCATCCACTTGGACTTTGAGCCATTCACCACAACCCTTTGAGTGTAGCCATCCAGCCAGTTCCTGACCTACCGAGTGGTCCATCCATCAAATCCATGACTTTCCAATTTTGAGACCAGGATGTCATGTGAGACAGCATCAAACACGCCATAAATCCAGGTAGATGACGTCTGTTGCTCTCCCCTTGTCTACCAATGCTGTGGCAGTATCATAAAAGGCCACCACATTTGTCAGGCATGACTTGCTCTTGGTGAAGCCATGTTGGCTGACACCAGTCACCTCCTTATGTTCCATGTCCCTTAGCAGAGATTCCAGGAGGATCTGCTCCATGATCTTGTTGGGCACAGAGGTGAGACTGACTGGCCTGTAGTTCCCTGGGTCTTCCTTTTTTCCCTTTTTGAAAATGGGGGTTATGTTTCCTCTTTTCCAGTCAGTGGGAACTTCGCCAGATTGCCACAACTTCTCAAATGTAATGGAAAGTGGCTTAGCAACTTCATCTGCCAGCTCCCTTAGGACCCGTGGATGGATTTCATCAGGTCCCATGGACTTACGCACCTTTGGGCATAAGGTCGTAAGAATTTTTAGACTGCTTTTTCAGGAGGTGCTTTGGAAGGCGGAATGATATCAGTCTGTGGAGCACTAGAACACAGCAGTGATTGACTCCAACAGCGGTGAAATGGCCGGTGTGCTGAGAAAAGTTTAAAAACTGGCTAACACATGGATTACCGTAACTGGGGCGTGCCAGGTATCTTTAGCAGGATCTGGTATAATACATGTATTAGCACTGCAGTAATCGGTTTCTATTGATTTTTAAGTTTGCATTGGAGAAAAGCAGTCTGCATGTGTTTATGTGGGGAGAGGGACTGCAGAACAGCATATTTATCCAAAAAGTCCAGGCACATTTAAAAGAAATACCACTGGGTGTGCTCAGCAGCAGGCTTTGAACACGTGGGGAAAGTTTGCATTAATAGGAAGCTCTCCCCAGGTCCTCTGTCTGCTGCCGCTGTGTGAAGCCAATTGAAGCTTAGCAGAGAAAGGTCACGTTAAGAGGAGCTGGAGAAAGCCTTTTTGATTCATCAGCTGTGTAGGAATCGGAGGCGCCTGCTGCGAGGCACTGCAGGTGTCAGTATCCGTGCTGCTGGGTCCAATGCACTAATTGCATAATGGCTCTTCAGGGCAGTCTTCAAATGCTTTGGGAATGCTGATTGCAGATTCTTTAGGCATTGGTATATAAACTACTGTAACTTTTAGTACTTGTATGAACCAGAGAGGATTGGGTGGTGGGAGGAACGTAACAATCTCCAAATGCAGGACGTATAACTACAAATAGATTATTTTTTGTGCCCGTATCCTTGGTAGGTAGGACAAGTTGAACTGCAGGAAGAAAGTTTGGTGTTAGATGGTGTGAAGAAATTCTTAACGTTAAGGACTGGAAAATGCCAGAGTGGATTTTCATGCATCATTTGGAAGTCTCCATCTGTAAGAATAGGTTTAATTACTCTTTTGTGAAAGGTGAATGAACCTTGGAATATTTACTAGATTGTCTGTTGAGATCCCGTCTGTCTGTGTTAACAAGGTGTGTCTTCCTGTGGTGAACTCATGGTTGGGCAACGATTCGGTGTCTGGAGAGGGCTGGTGAGCTATAGAAATTCCTTTTCTTTGAAGTCTCTCACTATCTTGATTTTTGTTTGAGCAATTCAGCAGCCTTATGAGTGAATTTCTGAGTCAAAAAAGCATTTTTCAGATATGACCAAGGATTCCGTATATGAATGCAGAAGCCTGCAGATGTGAGAACTGATGTCCTTCACTCAGACATGATGCTGCAGTTGAACTTTTGGAGTACAGGAACAGCCCAGCAAGGAGACGTTTTCCACGTAATAGGTGTCCCCTGGTAGCTCTGTGTTGATAGGGTAGGTATAACAGACTTCTAAGGAGCACAGTGGAGAGGCATGTGCATGTTCATGTTTGCGGGGCTGGGGATGCAAGTTTCAATGAAGGGTCTTAGCAGTCATTGGTTACAACTAGTGATTTATTCTAGCAGGAATAATTGTCGTGGTTTGGGCCAAATCTGCCATTGACCAGTGACAGATGCTCTCCCCCCGTCTTTCAAGGAGAGGAGGAGGAAGGATAAAGAAATTTGCGAGTTTAGAAGGCACTGAAATACTAATAATAAAATAAAAAGGAAATAATGAAAATAGATACAATATATACAAAACCCTATCAAGCTCCCAGGATGACGTCACCAGCAGGCACTGGGGAAGTCCCCAACTGGGCTCAGTGAGGGATGGGAACTGGGTTCCAGCTCCGGAGTCAGGAACACCCGGATCGGGACCAAAGGCAGATGAACAGACAGGGTCCTCCTCGGCCGTCGGCCATTGAAGGGAGAGGCTGACCCTTAGATCCCTCAGCTTCTACACTGAGCATGGGGCAGGTGGGATGGAATACCCTGTTGGTCAGGTTTGGGTCACCTCTCCTGTCCCCTCCTCCCTGCAGGGGGGACCCCTCTACGCTTTTCCATTTCTGACCCTCCAATGGGGCAAATAACGAAATCAGCTGAGCTTGGGTGTTCCAGCAATAAGTCTGAGGAGGAGCCTCTCTGCACACCCTTCCTTGGCATGAAGTACAAACGTTGGTCTTATCACTCTGGGAACAAGCAGTTTTCTCCCCAATATGCTGTTAATTTCAGAGAGTTAGGAGAGGCTGAGCTAGGATACAAAATTACTGAACAGAACGTTGGTTTTGTCTTACCTCAAACCAGGACGCTAATACATTCATTTTCTCTCTAGGAGTGAATGTTGGGGTTTAGTGGAGGGCACAAGAGCTCTGGAGAAATGCTATGTCTGTCGTTTCCTGCCAAATGAATTCCCATCCCATTACACGTTACAGATTCTCTGGTCGTCATCCACAGTAAGAAAAATGGCTACAATTTTCTACCCAGTTCTGGTTCTAGTTCTCATTTTACTTCTACCCTGGTCATAAAGAACAAATCTCCCTTGGAGACATTTTCCTGGATCTGGCTTTGCTGTTGATGCACAGTCTGCAGAAGGACTCCACACCCCCTGTTTTCCCAGCTGGTGGCATCTCCTCCCCCAGAGCTTCTGGCTGTTCCTTCCATCAGACGTCACAGAAGGCTGTGGGTTTTGCGTTCTCACCAAGTACTCAGAGTTACTTTAAGTCCCTTAAGTAGGAGTTAGCTAAACGGAGAATAAACGGCAAGCCCTGCAGCTGGTGTTTTGTGCAGCAAGCTAAGCACCCTTGAGCTTCGGCGGCTGACAGCCTGATCCTCCTTTTGCCCCCCCTAGAAACACTCTGAATTAGATGTAGGTTGTCAGGGGCTTGTGCGTTCAGCGTGAGGCTGGCTCTTCTGAGCCCCACGTCACAGTCCCCTGTGAGAGAGCCTGCATCTGGCACCTTTGGCAGCCCAGGCCTGCCCTTGGCTTCCCTCCACGCTGGGACTCCACGGGGGAGGCTCCGCTGCCTGGCAGTCTGTGGAGGAGCTGGGCCTGGCGCCTGCCCTCCTGCCGCAGGTGGGACACGCAGCCCTCCCAGATGTGCTGCAGGCCCTCCTTCGCCATGGGGGCATGAAGAATTTGAGGAGAAAGGATGCCCGTGTTTTGAGACCCAGCGTGCAATCAAGCCCGAAGGACACGGGGAAGAGTGAGTGTGCCTGGCCTTGCACTGGGGCCTCATACCAGCAGCAGGATTCCACTAATTGGGAGGCTTTCCAAGGCAGATTTTTTTGATAGTGTAGTTTATTTGCATATTATTTAGTAGTTACCGTATTTACACTTAGTTACATTTTACTTGATACACTTTTTTGATCTTTTTTTAAGGCAGACATTCTTTCTTCAACTAAATTGCAAATTAAGGTCTTGTTAGGGATGTTGTATGTACATTATTCAAATCCTGAAGTGCTGGTAGCAGGACTCCCCTTTTATATTTTGAGTAAGCAAGCAATTAAGTTTTACCCACTTTTCAATGGTGTGTGTTGTTACAAATACCTTTTGAGAGTTGGACAGAGTGGAAAGAGGATTCTCACCCTTTGGCTTTCTTTTCTTCCTCGTGATTTTCCTCATCATTAGAAGCCATGTTCCTTTTGTTGTTTTTTACTCTTAATTTCTTCTGCCTATAGTTTAAAATACTCAGTCTCTTGATTTTGATGAGCAGCTGGTGTATAGCTATAACTTGTCAGGCTTAAAAAAGAAGAAGAATTTTTATCTTCAGGACATTTGTTTTCTTGCTCGTGACTCAGAGGAATAGTCCCTGCTTGGACTTTTTTCTCTTACACATTTGATTATTCCTCTAATGGGCATGTAAGAGGTGATGCTCAGAATATAAGGTATCAGAGGTGTCAGAGCCTTGCTACAAAGCTACATGTTAAACTTACAGTCTTAAGCATCCATGGTATTGCAAGCAGTGAGACTCAGGTCTCCTTAGGTTGAGATTGCTGATTTTACAGCCAGCTTTCTGCTGGTTATTGCCGCCTTTTCCCAGCAGGAATTGCTCTCTCAATATCCTAACATCGAAGGTGGTGGCTGTATTCCTACCAGAAGGCTGCCAGAAACGTGGTGTGTATCTCTCCTGGGTAATAATACGAATTGGATTCTCTGAGCTCTTGCTGTGTCTGCACGGGCCACTTCTGTAGTAGGAGAGGATCAGTTGAGTGAAACAGTTGATAAGGAGGACCCAATTTTCATGCTATATGTGTTTTTTGGGGTCTTCTGTGGGCAGGATGGCCTGCAGTGGTTGGAGCATTTAGTTCCTTTAGTCCTGAGGAGGGCCTTTCAGTTTAGCTTCATCTGAAAGCAGTCCAGTTTGTGTGTTGTGAGATTGGCGTGCGCTGGGAGCAGAACCAGGGTGAGGGCATGCGCTCCTGATCTAAATAAAATACACCCAGCGTTGGGCTGTTCAGTTTAACTAGGTTGCACTGAAAGAGAAAGGTGTTAATTAAGTGAGTTGAAAATGCTGATCTGGTTCAGATGGAATCATTGTAAGCTTCCTGGGTATAGGAAGTAAGTAGAAAGGTAACAGGTAAAAAATCCCGAAAAATCAACCACCTGCCCTGCACAAGCTGAGCACTCTGAACCTAAATTTCATAGAATCATAGAATTGTCCAGGTTGGAAGGGACCTTTGAGATCATCCAGTCCAACCATCAACCTAACTGACAAAACCCATCACTAAACCATGTCTCTAAGCACTATGTCAACCCGGCTTTTCAATCCCTCCAGGGATGGGGCCTCAACCCCTTCCCTGGGCAGCCCATTCCAAGGCTTCAGAACCCTTTCCGTGTCAACAGTTTCCCTACTCTCCAATCTGAACCTCCCCTGGTGCAACTTGAGGCCGTTTCCTCTTGTCCCATCACCTGGGACTTGGGAGAAGAGACCGACCCCCCCTGGCTACACCCTCCTTTCAGGGAGTTGGAGAGAGCGAGAAGGTCTCCCCTCAGCCTCCTTTTCTCCAGGCTGAACACCCCCAGCTCCCTCAGCCTCTCCTCAGGAGACTTCTTCTCCAGACCCCTCACCAGCTCTGTTGCCCTTCTCTGGACCCGCTCCAGCCCCTCAGTGTCTTTTTTGTGGGAAGGGGCCCAAAACTGGACACAGCCCTCGAGGTGGGGCCTCACCAGTGCCCAGGACAGGGGGACCATCACCTCCCGAGTCCTCCTCCCCACGCTGTTCCTGATACAGTGTGGCATTATATAATGTGGGAATAAATATTCCCACTATTCCATTAGTGGGAATATTTGCATCTCTGAAGCTAAAAATTCTGACAGGTTTTGTACAATAGAAGGGAAAGTATTCACTCTCTTTAGCTTCAGGTGATTAAAGAGGAACTAAAGTTATCCAGCCAATAATTCCTGTATAAATAAATAAGTAATTAAAATAAATCCTGTTGAAGCTGTATTTTTTTTTCTTTGACATATGAGAAATTATGAGTATTCCCCACTGTTTTCAAAGTTTACATTAGGAACAGTCCAGGATATTGCAGGAGGATGTACCTCGATTTAAAATATTGATTTATTCTTTCATGCTTTTAACAGGCATTTCCTTTTCTCAGCGCTATAACTAAGTGGAAGGAGAAGGTTTTTAAGGGAAAGGTTTTATTTTATTTTTATGTTGGCCAACATTTGTAGGTGTTTCAGAAGCACTGAAGCATATTGTTCCCATGTAGACATGGCATTGCTGACAAACTGGCGGGGCTGGAGTGATTGCCTCAGTTATCATGGAAGTTAAAGTTGATTTAATAAATGCACTCATTTTCCTTTATGAGGTCTGTGCCTATATTATTTGGCTTGACAGGTTCTTCCTCATTGTTTTATGGTTTTATGTCCCCTTCAAGATGGAGTTTCCCAATTCCATGTGGAAATTGTCAGGTAGCATCTGGTTAAATGAAGCTGACAAGTGTGTTCTGTCTGTTTTCATTTTAGTAACGTAACATGTGAAGAAGTCAGGCTTTTGTATGTGTGACAGTACCTAGAGGATTTTTTTCTGGTTTACACAAATTCATATGAGAAGCCCAGCCCGACTCTGGTACGGCTTCTGGATTCAGGTGACACATTTTACTTTTCAGTAGTTTTCATTTTGATTTGGTGCATTCAGAAATCAGTGAATGCAAAGGGAGCGTATCTGGGCGGTACTAGCCATTCTAGAAAAACAATGGCTTTTAGTGTCATGCTACAATCCTACACGTTGTTACATGAAAAATTAATAGTTTTGTGCTGAGTTACGAGGCATCACAGTGTATGATGTTAAATCCTAAAGTATTTGGTATTCTGAGGAAGATTTTCAGCAGAGTATCTTCTCTAGTTTTAACTCAACAAAAAGCTTTGCTGTGTTTAAATTTTAAGGATTTTAGTGGTCCTCTCAGGATTATCTGCATACTGAAACTAATGAAGAACATTTTGTTGTTTGATCTTGGCCTGCTGTTTAGGTCAGGATACGTTATGCAGGGCAACTTTCTAAAAAATTCCATTATTTTCACCCCCAAAAATACTCTACCGAGCTTAAAAAGGATTCTGTGTAAAGCAGAAGCATAGTATTAAATAACAAAAAAATAGAACAGCATGTAAAAATTATTTAATAAATAAAATAGATGGCTCAAAATGCATCAAATATGGGATTACTGCAGTTGTTTGAAGTAAACCGTATCTCTGAGACCAAGCCCAGTTGTGTCAGGCCAAAGTGGTGTTATGAAGTAGCCAGTGCTGCTTATGGTTTGAAGTTGCCCAGTTACTGCTTCTCTCAGAGTAAAGGGGACATTTCATATGAGAATGAAGTACGGCTCGGTGATATCCTTTACCTCCTTATGACAGAGTATGATTGTGTATAATTGCTACGTTTAATTAGAGCTGTCCATTGCTTTGGGGTTTTTTGTGTACCTGATCTGACAAATACGTGAGACAATAGATTTACTTAGGGAATCACAGAGCCGCTGAGGTCAGCAGGCACCTCTGGAGATGTCCAGTGCAACTGCCCTGCTCAAGGAGGATCACCTCGAGCAGGTTGCTCAGGGTCATGTCTGGTTGGGTGTTGAGCATCTTAGAGGCTGGGACTCCACAGTGAGTCGGGGCAACCTGTTCCAGTGTTCAGTCATCCTTCCAGCAAAAATAGTTATTCTTCTGCTTAATTGTACTTGCTTGTATTTTAATATGTGCCTGTCGCCCCTTGTCCTTACATGAGAGACATTTTAAAAAGCTATGTAAGGACATCCCCGTAACACGTGTTTAGAGGTACAGGAATTTGAAATGCTTTCCACTCCGAAATTCATAGTAATGATACTGTAGAATAGTTTTTATTTTACTGAGATTTACTAGAGTTTGGGATTTTGGGGTGTGTTGGGTTGTGGTTTTTTTTGCTATGAAACACTCTAATTCGAACTATTTCAAATTGTAGGGAGAGTAACTTGGATGTAACATTGTGCTGCTTATAATCAAAGGGCTCTGTTAGGCTGTTTAATGCATTAATTCTGGTAATGGCTTCAGACAGCAGGTTCCAAGAGTACAGGTTTTATTCTTTCTCTGGTATTGTCTATCTCAGCCTGTTTTTAAATGTGTTCAGTGCTATACACAGTGTTTTAAGAATGTGACAAAGGCATTAATTTCTTAAATGACAAGGGAAATAAAAACACACGGACAATTTCTGCTTTTCAACCCTTTCCTCACTCTGTGTATGTGCATGTCTGTTGAGGCGAGTGCTGTGAATTGTTCGTGTGTATTTGGGCACAGCTAATGGACTGTAGGAGCAAGGAGCAAAACGCATTCGCAGAGGAGAAAATTCGCAATCATATGGATGCATTATGAATTGTTTTCCCCCACATTTTCATTGTCAGCATTAAGCATTCTCAGTTGAGGCTGATGTTGTTTGCCCGTTCTACATCAGTCTTTATAATTCTGGCCTACGTCCATATCACAGGTATGAGTAACAACATCGTGACTGAATGGACCTGTGGTATCAGCATTTAAGGAATAGCTCTGAGCAGACTGAAGGATATCGGGTACTGGTCTACCTAGGTAAGATAAGTTATTAATCTTACGTTCCTCATGTTTTAAGAAAATTGTTAATTTAAATTATTTTCAAATACTTTTTGGTGGAATATTTTCAGCTTGACAAATACTGCGTAGCTCTGAGATACCGTCAGATCTTGTCAAGAGCAATCCCTTATAATTGCAAAACAGGCTAATGATTCTTGAACACTCAATCAGCCCCTTTCAGTGAAATGCATAGTAAAAAGGTGCTGGGAAAAGGCACTTTTGCTGATTTATGTGAAGGATGTTTGGAATGGTTCAATGTCATCTCACAGAGCCGTAAGTTTGCGTGGGTATCTGATGTGTTGAATAAGGCTCAAATGACAGTTGCATGAAGTGTCACAGAAATGTCAGAACTGAAAGTGTTTGTCAGGATCAGGGCTTCACAGGAGGAGATCCAATTTTTAGTGCTGATTGCCTGCAGAAAGAAAAGGTGTGGATCAGAAATCCAGCATTTTTTTTTCTTCTCTAGTCTTAAGAATCTAAAAATATTAAATAGGCATGGCCTGCCTGATCTCTGCTTACTCTTCCAGAGAAGGCAATAACCCACTAATGCCAAAGCACCAGTAAAGCAAAGTTCCTTTCAAATCTTACGAGGAATGATTTTCCTGTGTTCTAGTTTTTATTATAACTACGAATGTATTCTTACCAGAGATAACATCACCACCTTTAACAGAATAAATGGTTAGTGGTATAGCTGCAATGTAAATAACATTATTTACCTGAATATTCAGAGTTCCCCAAACATATGACATATCTACGATAATGGTGTTATTCTCTTGTTAGGTAATGTCTTAATCAATGTATATTCATTTTTGTCTCCATGTTCACAATAAGTGGAGAGTTTTAGTTGAAAGTGTGCTGTAAATGGTATGATCACATTATATAAATGTTTTATAGATGGGATTGTCAATGCATGGAGAAAAAGTAGCCAAGGCTGTGCACAGACTTTCTCTTTTCCAACTGTCATGCCAGTTAAGACACTAGGGTGTGTGTATGTATGTCTCCTGGGGGATACCATCTTCATAAACACCCCCCCCAATTTCTTTTAGTCTCTTGGGTTAGTTCAAACAGTGAAAGATCACTGAATTGTATAATAACTTCATTTGGAAGGGACCTCCAGGCCCTGCCTGAAGCAGATCTAATTAGATCTGGTTGCTAGGGTCTTCTCCAGTTGAGTCTGGAACAGCTCTAGAAAAGCCTGAGTTAACCTGGTCAGTCTTGAAGCAAATTCAAGAGTGCTCATTCTTCTTACTGCAGAACTACGGGAGTCTTAGCTCGCAGATGACAAGTGCTGAGAAGTGTCAGGGGATGGTGATATGTAGCCCCAGTGCAGCTGCATCCTGAGAGGACGTGCTTAATTAGCTTTGGAACCACTTCAGAGCCTGCCCACCTGCTGCTTCGACTCAGACCAGACAGATGCAGCACGAGACAGGCAGTTCCCATGACCCAAACTCAGATGCCACAGAAAATTCTGTATAAACCCTGTTAACTTATTAGTGAATGTACATTCTCAGCTTTGCTGGAAGCGGTAGCAACCTCATCTTAATGTCCCTTGTGTTTTTGAATGATAACTATTGACCGCTACCTATCTATAGGACTTTCAATCTCATGATAATTTTGCGTAGAAATCTCTACTTTCCAATCTCTTTCCAAAGTCTTCTCTCTTTATCTAGGTTTTAGAATGAATATACTGCATTTTGCTTTTGAAATGTAAATGCCAAGCAAGGTTGAAGTGAAAAGGTGGTTGGGGAAAAAATTGCAGTAAAAGAAAATGTGACTGATCCCTTCCTTCTCTTGGTGAGACTGAGAAGTGAAATAGGCACAGTATGGGTCACAGTTGCTGGTGCAGTTAAGGACTGTTGGTGCTGTCATCTGACAGGGTTATAAGATAAGCCAGGGAGAGCAGTTTTTACTTAGGAGAGGTGATGTGACCTTTATTGCTAGCTCAGATGCTTAAGTTGTACAGAATACACAGAACTAATGCTTATTTTTTATTAAATTTCTCTGATGTAGAATGCTGAGTTGTAGACAGCAATATCCTGGATTTGTAGTTGACCTAAGTACAATCTCTGATGTGCTTAACAATTCAAGTGCACTCTTAAAGTTAACGGTTGAAATTTTGAATCTCGAGATGCTGAGAAAAATATTGCTTAGAATATTCACTTAATGATTTCATATAACCTGGATCATCTAATGTATGCACCCAGTTTATTGGAAATAAGTATTGTAATGACAGAGTTGCAAAAGAAGAACGAAGGCTATGCCTTCAAAAAATGGTTGCATTAAACTAAATCTGTGATTGAAAGGGTAAGGCTATACCTGTCAGAGGGACTTTCATCTCACTGTAACCATAGATGCCAATATAGATACCATCTACATAACCATAGATGCCAATTTCAACATAGTACTAGCATTCAAGACACAATCGAAGTGTTTAGGGACATCTGTTTACCTTTTTTAGGACATACAGAAACAGCACAAAGTATTAATTTATGAAGCAAAACTATTTGGTTGAAGCAGAAAAACTCATAAATCCATCTCCCTGATTTCTATGCTTGCGTTTTCACCTTATCACCTAGAAGGTGCTATCATGTTAGAGCAGTGTGGATATGCAATTCCCATTTTTTGGCAATCATAGATCATGTATAAATTAATCTAAATGGAAATGTATATCAAATAAGGACTTACTAAAATCACTCTGCATATTTTAAAGAACTACCAGCATCAACAGATAAAAGAAATGTAAACAGTTTTGTTTCTTTGGCTATCTTGACTTTGAGAGGTTTAAATATATCTTCATCTTGTAGTGTCAGCTGGCGGCTCTCTCTGGTTATGGGATAACTACTTTTACATTCATTTTCCAGTGGTCTCTTAAAGGTGTGCTCATTGTCTTGTCACCTTCAGTAATGGATGAAATGTGGCCGGGGCCCCGAGCATACCCGGTGTACAGAGTTAGATTATGCTACCTGTGCTCGAGTTTCTCTGCTGACGTTGTCTCAATTAGCTCCGCTGAATTTAGAGAGACGACTGGAGACGTGAGGTGCCGCTCAGTTTGAGAAGAGCTTTGGCAGAACTTGTTCTCCTGTAAATGCTGTGGTTGGGATTTTAGACATTTCAGTACTTTGTCAGCAGCAGCACTGGAGCAGTACTGGCTTATGTAGGCAGAATTGAGTTTGCTATGGTAATGTTGTACTGCGGAAGGCAGAGGTTTTACGTTATTTACATCGTTATTTTGGTTGCTGGGAGATGCCTATGTGTATGTGATGTAAAGGCTCAAAGACAATTCTCGGGTATTGTGCTATTTCGGGCGTGTGTTTATCATGTTTACTGGCTCTGCTGTAAGGAAGCATACAACTGACATGCTAAGAGTTCGTCTTTCCAACTAAATATGACTTGCTGGCATTAAAGCAAAAAATTTGTTTCCTCTTGCTTTTGAAATGACATGACAGTGTCCCCTGGTGGTGAGACGGATGGAGTTCTGCTAGGTCTGCAGCTTTTCTCCCCCCCTTTTTTTTTTGCTTTCTTTTTTAATTGGAAGGAATTGAGGCATACGTGTAAAGGCAAAGGCTGTACTTTAATCGCTAGTAATGATTTATAGAATAATGTCATAGTATGGATGTTTTTTTAGATTTAGATGGATGCTGTGTATCTAGGACTCCTGTAATTATCAAGACATAAAGTTGTTCTACCTAAAACCACGTAGCACTTCACATGCAGAGATGGAAAGAAGGATGTTTCCCTGCTTAAATAAACAATGTGTTCTTGTACTCTGCAGGAGGTGCAGAATAATAAATGATTTCGCAGCACATTCCTAATTAGCTTGCAATGACAGTACGGCATGGAAATTCACAAAGTCACTCAGTTAGTAGATCAAACTGAAACGACCCCAGCGGCAGGTCGTCCAGGCACCCGCATCCTACCATTCCTGCTACATGCTGCAGCCACTGGGCCGTGTATTCTCTCTCACTCATTTCCTTTCTCTCAGCAGTCTTACAAATCAAATTTTTTGTGTTGCACACTGGAATATCTTCAGTCGGAATTAGCAGAAAGTGCCTTTCTCTACAGTAGCCCAATTACTGATACGCAGGGCAGGGACAAATTTGTTCTTCCTCAAGGCATTTCAAGTAACATTCTTCTGTATATATTACATACCCGTGGCAACTCTGCGAAGATGAAGTTTCAGAATGAATGCTGGAACTTGCTGTACTATGTGTGGTACATTTCGCTGTAACTTTGTTTTTCAAGCTGTTTTCACTGTATGTCCCTTAAAAACGAAACAAAAAAGCTTTAAACTTGGCTAGACTGAATTTTTAATTGAGAGCTAGCTACTGCAAAGTACCGTTTCAAAGGCAGGTGTTACAGTTGATGACCATATCGAATGTGATTCCCAGCAACAGAAGCTGGGAATCTTATTTAGTAGCCTTACTTATTTAGCATCCCACTAAATAGGAGTGTGACTTCTGTCCTATGAACAGGTGACTGTATTTATGTTTATATTTGTTTATAAATTATGGAGATTGAAGCCAGGAAAGATTGGCAAAATTATTATGTAATAGAGCATTAAAGGATCAAAGTATAACCTTCTGGTACTGAAAGCTATTAATCTATTAAATGGGAGTGAAGACTCATTATTTTTCCCTGCGTGTGTGCGCCAGAGAGAACTGCAAGCTACACTCTTCTTTCCAAGTGCCCTTGACCTGTAGGGCTCAGCATTAGGTTTCAACGTCTAATGCACTCTCCATTTTAATGTAAGTATGGCTTCATCTCTCAAGACTAAGGAATATAAACTGATTCACTGTGTCAATGTATAATGGCTACTTCAATAAGGGAGTGCTATTTTGAGTATTAATAGGAGAATTCAGTTAATCCAGATACCAAGGAAGACAGAAAGTATATTTTAAAGCACTTAATGAAAATAACATGCAGATTTTCAATGGAACAACGATCCTTTTACTTTGGCAAGTGTTTTTCATTGAAACTCTTAGAGAGGAGTTTGGGGGTTTTAATGTTTTCAATGACATGGTGTTTTTGTAAGGTAGTTTTATTAGGGAAGGGTTCAGCAAGCACTCCAGATATTTGAATTTTCTAAAAATAAAAACGTGGTTTAATTTGCCTGATTAAATCTGTAACTAGTATTGAAGTCTAACCCTGCTTGAATCATTGCAAAACTACTAAATCAGAATTGACATTTTCACTATTGTGCCTAGCCCTGTTCTTCATTTACTGTAGCACTGGGTTTCAATACTATTTTTTCTTAGACTGCATTTATGGCATATTTTCCATACATAATGTGTTGAGGCTGCACTATTTGGGCACAGCATTGGGAAGGCCAGATTTTCAGGCTTGGCTGGCTCTGTGTAGGGAGACTCTTGCAGGTACAGAAGTCAGATGCCATTCTGTGTGCCTGCAGGAATTGTTTTTCTCTGTGGAGTATAAACTGGCATTTCCAGATGTGAGGATTTACCTAGACGGTAGCAATTGCATGCATGGATAATGGAATTACTAAAACTAAAGAACACTAAGTTTTCATCAATACCCTACTGAAAAATCTCCTTTCTGTAATTACATTGTGGTTAAAATCCCAAATGAGACAGTAGTTGTTGATGGATAATCATGTACTTGTTCTAAAACACCAAAGAAAGGAATATAGTTCACTAGCACTGAAGTTCACTGAAATGCAAGATGAACTTCAGAAAAAAAAAACAGGGGCAGGCAACTCTAGAGGAGAGATGCGTGCTGATGCTCTGTGTAGAGCATCTTCCTCATTAGGCTGGAATCGATATTTGAAGATCAGGGAGGAAAAGACCCAAACCTCTTGGGTGCTAGAAATAGTTTTAAGTGGATTTCATTAGAAAATCAAGACATTTTATAGCAAGAATTAAATCTAAGGCTGAGAGTTGTAACGGGTTGAAGATGGCTGGTCCTCTGACATGAGCTACTCATTAGCAACATCTGGGCCCTACCATGGCCCATCTGCTGGCTGAGGGGTAAGGCATGTTCTACTTCATTTGCATCTTATATTTATCTCTGCAATAGCTGTACCTGCTGAGGAATCAGAGTAAAAGATACTCTTACTTGATTTCATCTCTACTTCTTTTGCTCTTTGCAGTCCAGTCTTAAACACAATTAGGCTATTCAGTTATGATCCTCTGCTGCCTGCTACGGGAGCAGGTCGTTTCTGGCAGTGCCCTCTTCTTCCCTATCTAGGCCCGTTGCAGTGGTTAACATTGATAGCGTGTACTCATAATGAACATATATTGGGACTTTTCACCCACTGGAAGCTGGGTTGTTTTTCAACTTCAAGGGAGAACCTCAAAGTTGAAGTGGCATTTGTTGGAATTAAGGAAACTTGTTGCAGTTATTGTCTGGGAAATTTCAGATTATGGCTCTTTTAAATCATAGAATGGTTAGAGTTGGGAGGGACCTTCAAGATCATCGAGTTCCGGTTGGAACTCGGCAGGGACACCTCCCACCAGACCAGGTTGCTCCAAGCCCCATCCAGCCTGGCCTTGAACCCCTCCAGGGATGGGGCAGCCACAGCTTCTCTGGGCAACCTGGGCCAGGCTCTCACCACCCTCACAGGAAGGAATTTCTTCCCAGTATCTAAATCTCCCCTCTTTCAATTTAAAACCATTATCCCGTGTCCCACACTATACTCCCTGAGAAAGATTCCCTCTCCAGCTCTCCTGTAGGCCCCCTTCAGGTACTGGAAGGCTGCGTAAATCCTGTAATGAAATTTTAAAAGATGGATTTCTCACAGAGAAATTATTTGAGGACCTAACTACCCGTTTCCACCTTAGAAGAATATTCCCCTTGCTTTTTAGCTACACAGCTGAATTGTTAAGAAATGTTTTGTTTAGCAATTACACAGCTTCTGTCTTGGAAGAAGTGATAACATTTTTTTATCTTCTGAACAGTGTCTTACCGATCCATGGATGAATGCAGTTGTAGTTCGGAGATTTCAACAGCTTGATTTTTCTGTACAAAAATAGAAAATGTCTGATGTAGAAATGTTGCTTAAAAACACAGCTAGTCTGATTTATGAGTTTCTGAACATCTATTTACTCTGCTAAGAAAACATGCCAATAAGCTGTAGTGACACAAAATATTTTAGGCCATAATAAACAAACCAAACCATGCACACTGGTGGTTTGATGTTTTCTAATATCTTATAAATAACAAGCATGCTTTCCCTCTGCTTAGAGAACTGCCAGAGGTCAGATCTGGCCGTTTGGAGTACAGTGAGATAAATGAAAATGGCGGAATGGGATCCCAAATATCAGGGAGCTGAGAAGCTACATGAGACTTTTTTTTACCTCTCAGTCTCACCCCTAAGATTTCACGTTGAGGTCGTGACTCTCCCTCCATTGCCTTTCTGATTTGTGTTGTTAGCCCAGCCTTTCGTTTTGGAAAGAAAACAAAGTGAACGTTTTACAAAACCATTTTTTTCTCACCGCTAATTCACCACTTCTATCCTCTTGCATCACATCATTTGCAAATTGCACGGTCCTACATTATTTCTGTTGAATTCCTAATAATACCTTGTTTGTGGGTGTATGAAAGTAAGACAACTTGGAGAAAAGACTGCCGGTTGTGGTCTGCACGGTGTGGTGCGCGGGCTGTGCGTGAGCAGGGGCGTTGTGTAGGCCCCACAAAGACCCTCGCGCTCTCACCGGGCAACGTTCGGGCCTAGAACTTGAGGAGAGATTCAGCAGAGACGCTGGTATGAAATATCGGTGGCCTGCTATACCTGAGGCTGCTCAGGAGTCGGTGTGGCCCAGAAGTCCTCTTCAGGTTTTATGGAGGAGCAGTATCGTCTGCCAGCTGTCAGAGACCTGGCCGCTGGATGTTAGCCGCTCCAGCAGGGTCCTTTTGCTCCCTGCGTGCCATCTGCTCCTACCCTTGCCAGCTGAATAAACTAACTTTCCACCTGTTGAGCGCTATCGGTGTCGTGAAAAACAAGTGGATTCGATACAGAAGCTTGCTCTGTCTGGGGTAGTATTTACAATTTACTTCAGCTCGCTCACATGGTGCATGAAGACATTCTAATACCATAATTGTAGGGAAAACAAAGCAGTGTGGATAGGCTGAAATTAAAGGAATTGTTAATCAGAGTAATAAAATGTCTAAATTCCATTCTAAGGTAACACACACAACAGATTATAGATACATAATAATCAGGTAGTTCCCTCCCCATCATGTATTGTTTGACTTACGGAAAACTGCTCTGAGAAAATAAGTTTTGAATAAATAATTTGTCTCAGGTTTAATTGCAAAGCTGTAAATCCCGGTGAAACGAGGAGAGTAACACAGAGTGATGTCCTAAGTGCCGGTGTGACACCCTCACCTATACAGCAAGAGAGTAATATTAATAATGGGAGGGGGAGAAAGCGTTTAAAGCACACTGGGTCTCATCACTAGTACCATGAGAATTTCTGTATTTTATGTTTATAACTTCATAAACAGCACAGTAATGTTCATTTATTACTGTGATGTGGCTCAAAACACCACCTACGGATACTAAGAAGAAAATTGCTTTGAATAATACTATCTTATTGCTTTCAAATATCTTTTAAAGTCAGAACCTCAAAAGTTAATAATGGTTAACAAAGAACGTAAACATTAATGCTGTCACTTGAATAATTGACTTTTGACTTATAGATATTTTAGAAGATTAATTGGGATGTTCAGCCAACATAAATATTCTGTGCCAAAAATAGCATGCAGTTAAAACGGAAAATAATTAAATGATCAATATGTGATCCAGAAATGTCTCATATTTTATTTTTAATCTTGCAAATGGTTCATACGAATCAGCTGAAGAGCAGAATTGCTTCAAGAAACATTCTGTGGTATGTCTATACAATTCAAGGCAATGACTGGGGTTTGTTGGAAAGGTAGAGGGAGAAAACCACTGATAAATCCGCTGCACTTTTTCAGTGATTGAAGAAGATAAACCTACAAAATAAGTTAATGTATAAAAAAAAGATTTGACATGCAAGTATGTTAGGAGCTAATTCTATTCTTGCTGAAGTCAATGGCAGTTGTAAAATTGACTTGAAGTGAGAACATGACCAGACTGACGCTGCTAAAGTTAAAAGATGTAAAGACCTTGCCATGTAATCAGAAATGCAGAGTATTATTCTGAAGCCACAGGTAGATTTACAAAGTGGCATTGCTTAAAAGTTACTGGCCACAATTACTCTTTTAATGAAGTTCAATAAAGTATTGCAGAGGAGTCACCTTGTACTGGTTCGGAGGCAGCAGAGATCTGGCCCTGGCAAGCAGCGAGCTTGTGTAAAGCAAAGCTGGAACATTGCTTTTTACAGGTGACTTTTTTCCTTAATGGATTATTTTCAAGCAGGTGCTTCAATGACTACACACCCTGTGCTCCTTAAGCAGGTGTGCATATGTCATCTTTATGTGTGAAAACGGAGGGATTTCTAAGCGTTGTAGCTTACTTGGTGCTTAATTTTTATATGTATTAGTTTTACTCAAATATGTGAAAGTATGAAGCTGTGCTGTTGCATTCTGCTGCATGTCTGTGCAGCCACTGTTTGGGAAAAGGATGTTAGCAAAGCTGTCAGAAACAGTAGCAATGAAAAAGAAAGAAAGTTGGGCTTTTAATTGGAACACGGTGGTTTTTTAGGAAAGCTCTGTGCGAGTTTAGCAGAGTGATTGTATTGTAGATACTACTTTGTGAGGGTGCAAAATACTTTCCCTTACAGAGGGTACTCACACCAAGTGAAGTCAGCACTATTTAGGGGTAAATCCTCATACATTGTGCAAGGCCTTGCACGTGCAAAGTAACGACATTGCTCTTTTAGTCTTTGTTGTATTTGCTGCTTTTAGTGAAGCTTTTTTTTTCCTGAAAATTTCACTCGGACAAACTTCCAAAACCAGTTTTAAACCTGCAGTGTGTTTACTACCGCAGACAGATAGGGCTTTCTTTGCCAAGGAAGTTAAGCGCTGCTTCTTAAAGCAGTGATAAAATGTACAGACCTCCTTTGAAAGAACAGAGATATACACTCCGAGACCCAAGATACACACTCTTCCTCTGCTTTGAACCTCCTTTTCTCCTTAACAGTCCCTTCATTAAATTCTCCTCAACAGCCTGATATATCCTCTGCATTCATGACGTGATACAGCAGCCTTATAGGAGACACGGTTTGATTTGTCTCACTAGTGTATACTGGATTAAAGCTGGGGCTCTTACTGCGCTGTGCTGGGCACTTCTTCTGAAACATAGTACTGGTAAGGATGTCTGCCAGTGTTAGGTAATGTATTTCATTACAAATTATATGTGTAAGAACCTTTCTGTCTTGAAATTTCTCTACATTTTGTCTTGAGTCTTTTCCATTAAGTGAGCCATATTTTTTTTGTTTTAATAAATTGTTCATTTCAGTGTATTTTTTGTTTTCACGCCCGCAAAAAGTGAATGTTGGGGCGGGGGAGGGAATCATTTGAAAATAATAATGGTTTAGTTAAAAAACGAGGGTTTGTTGAATTACAGATGCAGATTTTGTGCCAGCATAGCCAGCCTGGTTGACTTGGAGTTGACCTTTGTGGAGAAATGATCCAAACACTGTCAAATGAGTAGGTGTTGTGTCGCCATCCACATTCAGGTGTGACTGTGAAATGTTTTTGTTTGCCTTTGCATACCATGGCACTTCCATTTTTGTGAAAATACAAGCACCTTCCAGTTCTTGCCAGAGGCGAGTCATGGTCAGGTAGCAAAAGTCTTGCAGAAGGAGTTTGATTTGTGGTGGTGCTGTATGAAAGTGCCTGCCATGGCGGAGCCCTTTGTCAGGGAATGTAGTGATAGGACCAAGGGGAAGGGTTTTAAATTGAAAGAGGGCAGATTTAGATTAGATATTAGGAAGAAATTCTTTGCTGTGAGGGTGGTGAGAGCCTGGCCCAGGTTGCCCAGAGAAGCTGTGGCTGCCCCATCCCTGGAGGGGTTCAAGGCCAGGCTGGATGGGGCTTGGAGCAACCTGGTCTGGTGGGAGGTGTCCCTGCCCAGGGCAGGGGGCTGGAACTGGATGATCTTGAAGGTCCCTTCCAACTCAAACCATTCTGTGATTCTATGGTTTTATGAATGACCATCTCTGTACGTACTAGCATGTAACACTTTGGTTACAGAAGGGTTTTGGTGAATTACAGTTTCCTGAAGGGGGAAATAAATAGGAATTGCTTCACAAAATTAAGCTCTTCATGCACATTTGAAATTATCTCTAAAGTGTGCTTGGAATTTCTGTTTCAAAATGGCTTGCTTTATACAACAGATAAAATTTCCAGATTCATAAAGCTGCCACTAAATGTTAAAAAGTACTTTTGAAAGAATACAGGCTAAAGAAACTTTTGATGGGATCTCAAACGAGCAACGTTTTTGAATGTCGTGGGTGATCAAGAACATGATAACACTGGGTTTTTCATTTTGAGATTATGAGAATTTCTCTGGTTTTTTTTATACCTAAGTGAAAAGAGATTTGACTGAGCCTTGAAATGTGTCACATACAATTCAGTGATATTTTTATATTTGTCTCTTTGAATGGCTTCTCTCCTTTGTTCTATGTATGAAAGAGGAATGCAGATTTGCAACAGGTTTTCCACGCTGTGAGTGAACCAACCTGCATTTGCTCCCTTAACCCCATGAAGTTTCTCTTATTTCAGAGGTGGTTCTTTGGCTGCCCTTTGAGTGTTTACGATACAGATAATTAAATTCTTCCTAACGAGAGTCACTCATGAAAGCTAATTCTGGTCTTCCAGCATTTGGTTGCTGCTGCCAGTAACAAATGCTTTTTAGAAGAATGAAGGAATTCATCTACAGCAAAACAACAGTATTTTTTGGGGGATTGGTGTTGGTACTTACCATCCTCTATCAGAAACAGCCCCTGTACAGAGCCCTGGAGAAGGGCTGTGCCGCTTGTGGAGGAAAACGTGTGAGCTCCATCTCCCGTGCAATATAGTAACACACTGAATCACCTGAATCAAAACAGCTCCTGAACCTCTTTTCTCAGCACCAGGGTTGGGGCTTTTATTCCTCCCCTGCAGTGTGTCAGGCAGAAGAGGGCTTGCTGCCCCAGCTCAGGACACCTGTGGGTTTCAAGAAACCATTTTAGCACATGTGGTTGACTCAGGATTTTGTTTTTTTCACCCTGCCTTTTTTAGCAGGGAAGTTCAGAGGTCTGCTGTGAAGGCTTGCTCTCATCCCAGAGCTGTAGAATGCCAAGGAATCTGTCTGGTGAGCTGGCTTGCTCCTCTGGGAAGAGGATGATGTAATATTTTTGGCTGAACTGAACAGAAGCTTGTCCTAAGCAGGACTTTTTTTGCCTTGTATTTATTCAACTTGAAGTGACACTTGCAAATCTTTTTCTCTCTATGAAAAAAAAAAAGAAAGAGTAGTAGTTGACTGGAGGATTGTTTTAAGCTGTCAGCGTGCATGGCTTGAATTCTCACACCCTACTTGTTCTCTGCAGAATCCCGCACAGTACTGTGTTTTCTACCGAGCCGCCTCTATTACACGAGTAAACTATGCTTCCCTGATATCCCATGGGTGTATCGCCCTCAGGGTCATCGCCTTTTAGTGTTTTTAGAAGGGTGTTGGCTAAAATAAACTCTGGCAAAACACCTGGCATGGATGTCGATTTGATCAGCTTGATATTTAGAACATTTCATGCAGCTCCAAGATTTCAAGTGCTCTCGTCCCTTTCCTGTAATTGAAGCCAATACACAGAAATATTGGATGGGTTTTTTTTTTTATTTTTTCCCCTTGTTTTACTGTGGTAACAACCTGTTATTCTCCAGCTGGTTTTGCTTTTTTTGGTTTTTCCCCCTTTTTTTTTTTTTGCTTGTGTGTCTGTGGTTTTTGGTTTCTTCTTTTTTTCCTTCCAGGATAACCTTTTAGTGAATGTGGCTCTGTCTGAGCTGTACGCCGAGAACATCCTAGGCTTTAACAGCATCTGTATTCTCATTTCTGTGAACAAGTTTGACAGACATAGGTGAATTGTGAGGGGATACTGAAATGCAAAGGGAATACAGAAATGCTTACAATTAAAGATGTTTACAGAAATCCAATTTGCTAATGAGCTGGAAAGCCCCCACCATTTTTTTTTTTTAATTATTTATTTAAAGCACAGAAAATAAGTCATACTAAACAGGGCAGATCTGAAAGACATTGCAGACTGCTCACCACTGTGGAGCTGTACATTTAGCAATGTATCACAATATATTACTCTCATAAGACATCAGCCTAATTACTTTCCAAAGGGCAGTCAAGGATGTTTGAAGCGTCTTCTGGTTTGACATCCATGACGCGTTCTGAAAGACGTAATTGCAGATAATGTCAAGAAAAAAATGCATGTATTATTTTTAGTCTTCATCTTTCGCTGTGTGGGGTCCACTCTTCCCCAGCATCTTGTCACTGTCACTGAAGGAATGTAAAGAGCCTGATGGCTCGTTTGGTGGTGTAACCGTGGCTGTGGAGCAGCACAGCGGCTTCAGGGAGGAACTTGAGTGTGAGAGTTGCTCTTCCTTCAGCGCTGACTCCCTTTAGTACTGACAACATGACAGCCTCTAGCCTTGGTTTTTCCTACCCTCACCTTGCTGACCACAGTGCTTTTTAGTGTCTTTCAGGATTTCTTTTTTCTTGTTCTGCTGTCTGTTTTTTAGGTACTTCTATGATAAAAGAAAAATTATGATAGTAAAAAATACCCTTTTTAATGCAAAAGCCTCGTGTAAGTTATGTTTCCATACATCAAGAAGTTGCTAATTGACTAGCAGAATAAAGAACTGCGTGAAGAAAATAAAACTAATCTTTTTACAGTAATGTAAATTGTAAGTAAATTATTGTATTTTCATCAAGACACTGTGCTAATAAAGTTGAATTCAAGTGCCCTTAATAATGCTTAAGTAAAATTAACTTCAATTTATGCTTAATGCACGTATCTAATAGTTTTTTCACACAGCCTGGATGTGGTCCATGTGATTTTGAAGTATTCTGCTTTGGTTTTAATTGGGTCTGTGTTTTTGTTTGCTTGTCTGTTTGTTTTGACACGCTGTCTCAGTGTTCTGTGATTAATCTGGCAGTGAGTTGAGTTCTGTTTTCTCCATTTGTGGCTGGCAGAAGTGATGGCTGTACAAATGTAAAAGTTTGTGATCACACTGTCCTTGGGGACGGGAGTACCACGCACACGAGGCCAGCCTAATCCTGTTAAATATGGCTGAGAAACATACCCTGATGGCACAATTCCTATTCCTAATGCTTCTCCCATCCTGCAGCTTATTTTTACAGGTGAACCTTTATGTACTGGGGAGCGAGTGGGCAGGCTGAGGGGGCAACTAGAGAAGAACCTCATCTTTCTGGGTTGCAAACGCTGCTGATAAACATCTCCCATCCTTCTTCCTGTCCCCACCGTGTTGTATCTGAAGGCAGTTAAGCCTCCAGGTTTCACATTTCTTCGTGTTCATCAAGTTGATAGATGTCGATGGGACACTGACGCAATGCTTTGTAGGGCAGTGCTTTGGCCTGGTTGCCGCAGGAGTCTGTTCCTTCCAGGGCTGGGTCCGTGGGTGTCCCTGTTCCAGTCCCAGAGTGACCCAGCGACATTGAATTGGAGCTTGGTTTAAGCGTTTACCTTCTCCTGTGGGTCTCAGCTGTGGTGTAGCAGAGCCCATGCATGGCCATGTGCTGTGGGAGCAGAGCCTGACTGATCTCACAGGAGAGTCTCAGTGCTGGTTCTGGGCAGAGGGCTCTCAAAAGCACGAGTTACACTAGTGAGGGAAAAGCTACTTCTGCAAACTTCTTCCAGTCTTGGTTCTTGGGATTGCAGGAAGTGCCGTGTTTTTAGGCAGTAATATTGATGCTAAAGAAGCTGGGGTCCCTTCAAAAGCCAAATGGGCATTTATTTTGTGTGATCTACCTTTTAACTATGGCAAATAGAGTAACACTTTCTTATAAAATACATTTGTCTCAGCAATCTTTGACCTGGGCTCAGTAAATGAAAATGTACTAGCAGAGCTATATCCCCACAGGAAAAGAAGAGGGACATCGTAAGCGAAGGAGAAAATGAAAACAAATGTACTGGTATGGGGCTAAAGAATAGAGTAGCAGAAGCTACCTTCAAGCTATAAAGTTTTGCTTCTTCTCAAAGAATTTGTGCTTGGTGGACAGAGGGTACTGTCTACCTCTCTGCCTGCATGTGGAGAGGTGTGATGGGCACAGCACTGTATGGGCTACGTGGTAATGTAGGTCTCATCAGCATAATATCCCTCATTTTCAGTTGCTGGTTTTGTTGACAGTGTGGACCAGAGAGATCATTCATCATCATTTAGTAGGATTTGAATCAGATGTGCACTGGCAGTCTGGGAATCGGCACACAGGGTGTTCTGCGGAGTCTCAGGCAAAGCTGCTTGTCCACTGAGGAGCGCTGCCTGCCCTTCCTCTGGTTCCTTAATGCTCTACCAGCCCAGGGTTTCTGTGGTTCTGCTCTTTGTGCTTTAGTTTAAAAGAACCAGGAGTACTTCTGCATTGGGAGAAAGTGAGACAAATTTACTTGAGTGTTTTGAACTTCTGACATTAACAGGTCACATTCAAAATAGCTACATCATCTGTTTTCTTATGTACCCTCGTAAGGTACATATTTTGCCTTTGCAGATCACAGAATCACAAAATGCTATGGGATTGGAAGGGACCTCTGGAGATCGTCTCGTCCAACCCCCTGCCAGAGCAGGTCCACCCAGAGCGGGTTGCACAGGAACGTGTCCAGGTGGGTTTGGAATGTCTCCAGAGAAGGAGACTCCACCACCTCCCTGGGCAGCCTCTCCCAGGGCTCTGCCACCCTCAAAGTGAAGAAGTTCCTCTTCGTGTTTAGGTGGAACTTCTCATGTTCCAGTTTGTGCCCATTTCCTCTTGTCCTGTCACTGGGCACCACTGAAAAAAGACTGGCCCCATCCTCCTGACACCCACCCTTGAAGTATTTATAGGCGTTGATCAGATCCCCCCTCAGTCTTCTCTTCTCCAGACTAAACAGACCCAAGTCCCTCAGCCTCTCCTCGTAAGAGAGATGCTCCAGGCCCCCCATCATCTTTGTAGCCCTCTGCTGTCCCCTCTCCAGCAGTTCCCTGTCCTTCTGGAGCTGGGCAGCCCAGAACTGGACCCAGTGCTCCAGATGGGGCCTCCCCAGGGCAGGGCAGAGCAGAGGGGCAGGATGACCTCCCTCCACCTGCTGCTCACACTCTTCTTGATGCACCCCTGCATAATCTGGCACATAGGGAGCAGTAATACTCTTTCCCTTTTCTTCGTAAGAAATCTCCTGTAGTAACACAGCCAGCTTTAGTAAGGGTTCATAAAAGTATGCTTTTTCTTCACAGTGATTCCCTCCAGGAATCTTCTATTGATTATTCTGTAGACAAAAGAGGGAACTAAAGAGTTGCTTTGCAAGAGTATTGTACAACATAAGAAGACTTAAGGGAGATCCTGAATGGAGTTTTATGAATTATCAGGAGGAGGAGGGAGGCTTGGTTCTTCATATACTTGAAATCAATAAATGTAGTTCATAAATTTAGGAGAACCCACTCCACATTAAAACCTAAAATCAGCCCCAAATTTAAAACCCTGTGGCTTTTCCATTTTTAACATCTATGTTGCTTTAAATTGGTTCAGTTGTTTAATAGTAACAAGGTTCTTCTAGAGTATAATTATTTAAAAGCTGATAACGTTTGATAAAATCCTGCTGTGTTTGAGCATGCAGTTGTTGCTGGAAAGACCAGCGTAGTGTTTCAGCCAGAGATAAATCTTTTCTGTGCAGGACTGCTGTGTTCAGGTGAGTGTGTAGTTTTTTAAAAGCGATCTGGGAGATAAATAAGAATATTGGGAGCCTGTGATCGGAAAAGCCCACACGATGTGTTCAAGAGGAATTTTGCTACGCCAGCTTGTGTCAGGAGCTACAATATGGTCTGCGTTTTTAAGTTTTTCTTTTCAGCTACTTGCATGTTTATGTAATTCTTTCTTGGAGCCGGATTGCTGGTTTGAGAATTCTGTTTTAAAGGATGTAGCCAATAAAAATGGCATTGAAGCACATTATTAGAAGGTTACTCTCATAGTGCTTGTGAAAGGTTGGCCTTTCTGTAGGGTTTTCTTTCTTTCCTCTGCAAAATAGATATCGGCTGGTTAAAATTAACTGATTGTAAGAAGTACATTGGAAATTTTGGGTTTCTTGTCAGCTATTTACTTGTGGCAGTCACCCTTTTTGCTTGGTTCTCTTTGAAATATGTCCATTATTGGCATGTTTGTGTTTGGAAAGCTGAGATCTCTCTAACACATGCAGTTTTCACCTTGGAGGTTACATGTGTTTTGCTTAGGAGACATTGACTGCGGTGTGACAGTCCCTTCTAGTCATGTTATTTGTTTCACAACAAAGTCTTTGTCTAGCCAAAAAGAAGCTCAAGTGGGAAAAACAATGTAGCTACATTACAAGAAAAAGTGGAAAATATAAGGGGGTGGGAAGGTTTTCACACCCACTTTACTATTGAGCGAGTAGTTCAGGATGTATTCTCTTTCCCTGTCAGTACAAGAACTATTTTTTTTCATTTATTTTATCTTATATATTGTGAAGAAAGGAAAGCTGTTGGGAAAATTTTGAGTAGACATCTGAAGGACAATTCAGCTTTGACTGTTACCCTATTTGAATCACTCACTCTTAAAGGTTCTGATTATTTATTTATTTTTAGACGGAACACTTACATATTTTCCAATGTTTTTTCACATCCAGCAAAACAGAAAAGATTGCTTTTGAGTGAAAACTATGACGACCAAATACCTGCCATTATGAAACCTACCTTTAGCTGAAACGAGGAGGAGGTTTTATGTATTTGCTTTATATTGCCTCTTGCATTCACTTTTTCTTTCCTGAGCAGAAGATTTCACTTCATAGTTATAAGGACATCATCATATTGAAACGTTCAAGGTGGCTTCACTGACAAGGGAGTGGGAGTTGTGCCTTTGAATCCCTTCAGGGAAAATGGGAAACTGAACCCAAGTCCTCCACTTTCTGGGTGAGAGCTCTGATATTCTTACTTTTACTCTAAAATGCCCAAATACTGGTGCATTTTCTGCAGACCCTGATAGTCGTGCTACATGGTAAACTTTATAAAGACAGGGATGAAATAAGAAAGCTGCCTGAAGCCTCATCTCTGTCGGGGCAGAACCCATATACCTTGATTCTTCATTTATTGCAAAGGTCGTCTTTAAATGTTGTGGCCTTCCGGTGTACCTGCACAGAATGTGCTTCACCAAAAGTGTAATTTTTCCTTTTGATACAGAAGAACACATTTGTAAGAACGAGTGCTTCAAATATTTTATGCTATTCCTAAATTTAATCACAGGAGTCTGAGAGTATTTACTGTTCTTATTGAAAAGAGAAATACTGTCATTTAGGGGCTCTCTGTTAAAAATGCAACAAGCCATAGAGTACAGGCTCTGAAGTAAGGACAGCACCTACTGTTCTCAGGCTGTGGAAATGCTGTAGTAGGTCCTTTCAATGCAGCAGTGACTGCAGGTGCGTGCTGGCATCTGTGAAGACACTTAATTCTCTGAATAGCCTTCCCTAGAAAACTCGGGAAGGGGGAGAAAGAGCGTCTGTACAATTTGTTCATTTGAAGGCAGTTTTTCATTTTATTTGTTCAACTTTATGCTTTGTTTATCAGCTTTGGTAAAGACTGGGTCATGTTAGCTGTGTATCAATAATCCGCTCTATGAAAATACTTTCCAGTGGGTGCTTCAGTCTTGATCGTTGCATCAAGACTCTGCGTTTCAAGACATTTTGACAATATTATTCCAACTTCTGATTTGTATGGCTTGATTTGGTTTGCTTAAAACATAGAGAGGCTTTTAGGAGATAGTACTGAGGATTGATTTCTGTATTTTTTTTTTCTTCAGCTGCGTGCATCCATTTGAAACTCTTTAAGCTGAATGTGAGCAATTAACACTTGCAGTGTAGGTGGCTTTGAGTGATCCGCTGGTTGAAGCAAACTTAAACAAAAGATGACAACCATGGAATTTTAGCCAGCTGTTTCCCAGCGTGAAATTTTCTTGTGGATCTGTTTCAGTAGCACAAAGCATCTGTTGCATTTTGAAGGTGAAACTTCAGTTGTGTTTGCTTTGTTGGTTTGTCATATGAAACGTTCTTCTGAGTGCTCTAATGAGTGTAGTTACTATTTTACAGCTTTGTTTACCTATAGTATCAAGCTTCAGGAGTACAAGTGGAAATGTGATAAACTGGGTGAGAAAGCATGCATTTTATATGGCTAATTCAAGTAATTTCACAGTTTCTTTCTTATGGCAAATCTTCCTTTCCTTCCCCCTGCGCCAGTAACGTCCTTTAAACTTTTAATCAGCAAGCATAGCAAAGAAGCTGTATTTTGTATGTCGTACTGTATGGGCACAGAATCATATATCCACAGATCACAAGCTTGGAAAGTGCCCGACTTCTTACTATAAGTAGAAAACAAATGCAACCCTATGTGATTATGACTCGTCATGAAAATGTATTCCAAGAGTGTGTATTATCTGAAATGACAAAATAAGCCATCCCAATACCACACATCAGAATAAATGAGTAATGGACTAGGTCAACAGTATGTTTTTCTATGAGTGGAAGAAGCCTTCATGGTCATAAGTGCTGTAGAGGAAGTCATTGCAAGGGGTATTGTATCTGTGAAGGGGAAAGGACCTAGTAAGTGATGTGTCTAAAAACTGGGGGGTAGGAGGGGGTGGATGAGGGGGTGTCCAGAGTTACATTATTTAGCCTTCTGTGAATGCAGTCGGAGATCTCAACAGCGATAGCCATTCAAGTTTTTTCTTTATATACAGATATATATGTCTGTATTTTTGTTAAGGGTAAATAAGCAACAAAATATTTTACCAAAACATGTGCAAGTAAGGCTTTTAGCACTGGCAGGTTTCCATATAAATTATGTTCATGATTTGAAAGCAGAGTTGAAACCAGACATTGAATTGACCCTGCCAGAAAAAAAACACCTGCAGTGTTACTCTGTTAAAGTGAGGAAACAGAGCTGATGTTATAGATCATGGCATCGATCACATGAGCAGCTGGTATTAAGAGCGTGCGTCCTGGCTTCAGTATTTAAAAGTTCAGCAGGTCATTGTTGAAGTTCGACAAGGCGAGGCTAAGTCACCAAATGGGTGAGACCTTTAAAAAAAGAATATATATAATAACCATGCTCCGAAAAATAAATGACTGCTGGCTGTGACTGTAGAATTAGGTAATTATTTTGAAAGTTAGGCATCTCAAAGTGTTTGTGATCTTTATATCTTTAGTGAGACGTTATTACATAAAAAAACTTTCTCTATCTTAGTTCTGTAAATACTTGTTTTTTAATTAGCCTACATATGCTGGGTATTGAAGAAAAAAAAATTGACATTTATGGTCTTGAAAGTTTGCTGGATGTTTCAGTCTCATGGCTCCTCTGCACAGTTAGTGCTGGTTGTTCTCTCTGAGGGGCTTTCTTTGCTACACTTGTAAAATAAAGTTCTTCAGAAAAATACAGCCTGCAAAACCTGATTAATACAAAAGCAGGTTTAATTCATTGAATTTCTTCCTTTAGTTTTTTGAAAATTGGAAGATTCCACATTCAGAACGTGTTCTAAAGTTAATATTATGTACACCCAGTTCATGAGGAAAAACCAGGCATTCTGATACGTTTCTGTGGTTTCCTGAAAAATTCAGAGTACCTAAAATAAAGATTTTGTTATTTATTATTTTTATTATTTTAAATTTATTACCTTCAGAGTTCAAAGAGCATACATGGATTTTATCTCATCTGATAATTTTTAGGCTTTTTAGAAGAAGCTAATAATTCTTAGAGTCAGATTAGTGTTGAATTCTTGAAAAGGATGAAAATAGCAGAGGAAACCAGACATTTACGTGATTTTTGCCCTATGTTAGGTTGTTTCTTGTGGTGAGGTTGTTCAGAAGGCGTTCAGCCAGAGCTGTTAATGGTGTCTCTGATACCAGCTCAGCTTCTGTCTTTACCGAGTGGTCAGCCTTTGTATCAGCCTCCTCTCTATGTATCTTTTGGCAGCTTTAGTCCCGTTGAATGTCACTTGTGCTCAGTTTTGAAGAAAGGTGGCCTTCGTGGTAGGAGAAAAACATCAAAGTCAGCAGTCTTGCAGTGGTATCGACATCTTGTTTTGTGACAAGGTTAGAGTCAAGCTTTAGCTTTAGCTTGTGAAAGCTTTCTGGATGTTGCACAGTGACAAGGGAACTACATGGAGCTACATTGGAAATGAGAGGTATGTGACCACCAGAAGCAAAGAAGGAGGTGAAAAGAAGCATCAGTAGGGTTAAATCATATTTAAACTTACATTTCAGGTTGATAGTGCATGGGCATCTACTCTAGAGGAGAACTCCTGGCATGACTATTTGTAAGCATAATAAAAAATGAGAGCTTTGTTAGTCTGGTTGCAAGGAGAATGATATACGCAATGTGAGTGGTCTGTAGCTAATAAGGCAGTTTTTAGCATGATAGAAGGAAATTGGAATCACATTTTAAGTGATTAGAATTGCACGAATAAGCTTGTCTGTAGCATACAGTGATAAATAAGTAAAATCTCCAAATGCAAACTGCTGTGAAAACATGTATAGACAGCTGTTGTTCCAGATGTCTAAAATGGCTGAACTATTGAATATCTTTTTATAACCTTATTGCTATTGTTTGCAGAGCTCTCAGTTAGTATCAAGAGCACTAAATCAAAAGCCAGGATGTTCTAAGAACAGGTGACTGGCTATTCAGATAAGTGTGACATAGGGAGCAGTGTGCTAATTAGACAATCCAGAGTGTTTCTCCAAGGAAACCTTCAGAAAATTCTCTGAAAACCTTCACAAAACAGGCACTTTTTAAGGATCCGTTTGTATAATTGATTTGAGAAACCTGGTTGAAGTTGTAGATCTTGAGACTATACAAATTAGACTCTGAGCTTTTCAGAACACAGCCAGCAATTGCATTTTGGTTTTTCACAGAATCACAGAATGATACGGGGTTGGAAGGGACCTCTGGAGATCATCTCTTCCAACCCCCTGCCAAAGCAGAGCAGGTTACACAGGAACATTGCCAAG
>VXAK01020148.1:0-54435 GCA_013399435.1 Arenaria interpres | reverse complement strand
GCAGGTCAGCCCCCAACCTGTTCTGGTGCAGGGGGTTATTCCTCCCCAGGTGCAGCACCCTACACTTGCCCTTGTTGAACTTCATCAAGTTCCTCTCTGCCCAACCCTCCAGCCTGCCCAGGTCTGACTGGATGGTGGCACAGCCTTCTGGTGTGTCAGCCACCCCTCCCAGTTTTGTGTCATCTGCAAACTTGCTGAGGGTACATTCCATCCCTTCATCCAGGTCATTGATGAATATATTGAAGAGGACTGGAACCAGTACTGACCCCTGGGGGACCCCACTACCTAGATTCTGTGCCCGAATCCCGTTTTGTTCCTTTCAGAGAGATTTTTTGTGCAGGTGCAGCTGGGGACGTGTTGGGGGTGGGAAGAGGATTTCCTTTAATAGCTGGAAAGAGGAGGGAAAGAATTGGAGGGAGGAAGGGTCTCTGATTTCCATTACTGGGAAGAAATGCTAGCCATGTTTCAGGTAAGATTCATTGAAGCTGCGATGAAGTCAGTCACTGTTTTGAAGGAGATAACTCCTTTCGGATTTGTCTGTTGTCTTGCACAAACTGCATGTGCTGTGGAGCCTCTCAGAGCAGTGGGATGGACTGGATGGCCTCCCAGCAACTCTCCTCTTTTGGATTATAATAGACTGTTGCTGGTGTGAGGAGTGATAGAATTGCAGGTAAAGAAAGAAGTGCCTCGATGATGAAAATTTGCCCCAGTGGAACATAGAGGGATTTGAATCTCAGAATACACAATAAAATTTGCCGTACACTGTGGGAAATCTGAATGTCATCCAGCTGCACTAGGTTTGCATTGTGCTTCAACTAGTCAGGAGAAAACAGGTATGGATTTCACTTAGATTTCTTATAGCTCAGGTGTCCTGAAGATCATACAGACACAGGTGGAAGGAAAATTTTTATAGGAGGAAAAGCCACAGGAGGTAAAAAAGACCTTATTCACATTGGCAAGAGCAAGATGAGAGAACTACTGGATTCTTTTTAAAGATAGTTGCTTGAATCTACTTCCAAGGCTTTGGCTACTTGAAACCATCCCAACAGGGAAAGGTTGGGCCACAAAGGACAGGAGAAGATGGAGTGTGAAATGAAGATTAACAGTTATGGACACCTGTGCCTTTAATCACCTAGAATTTGCAAATTTGTAGAAGCACCTCTGTGAGGGGCTGATAGATATCCTCCCTGATGCGGAGGGCCCCTGCCCTACGTGGGAGAAATGTAGGATTGTTTTCAGATGCAGAGGTGCGAAGTTCCTGTGTTGCTCTTTCCCGTCTGTGAGATGTTCAGAGAGATGGAAATACTTAAATGCAGTTGTTAGTAACTTTTAAGAGGAAACTGGTACCAGCACCTCCTGTATACTCCTAGTAGCTTCTATAGTCCGGTACACAGATGGATAAAAAGATCATTTAGAAATAATATAATTTTACATTTAGTTGTAGCAGTCTTCTTTTAAAAGGAAAGCTCTGTTATAGAATTCATATAGCTTACAGCTCTGTTATGGAATTGATGTACTGTGTTCCTTTTCTGCTTACCATCCCAATATCCAGGTCTGCCTTGCAAAATGCGAAGACAAAAATGTTTGAGGGCAGCCCCTGAAGGAAAACAGTTGAAGATCAAATGTTTTGCTTGATCATCCTGCGTGCCCAAACATTTCATTATGTTAGGTGGAACTGTGGGAAAGCTTGGGCTGGGAAAGAAATAATATCGTCATTATATAGCTCAGCCTACAAACCTCTGAAGACTTACTCTTGTCCTTGCTGCACTTTTAAAGTATTTGCAATGTTCTTTTGATCTTTGTAGTTTTCAATAGGCTAAAATACTATGTTACTGACACACACTTTCCTGCTGGTAGAAGTCAGATGTGGCAGTTATTTGGGAAAACTAGAGACTCCAATTAGGTATACACAGTGAGCACTATTTTCTCTCCATTTATCTTTGCTACTTGACACTAAATTTATAATGGAGATTTTGTTCCGGCTTCTGCTGTTTAACTGCAGCACAGTTAAATTGGAGAAGGATTTTCTCTTGTCTTTCATGTGTTAACAGCTCTGAGAAGATTTAAAGGGAGTATTTCCCTTGCGCAGGTTTTCTCATTCATGCCTTTATATTATCATTGCTATGGTTTTCCATTCTGTATCTTTTATTTGTTCTTTGGTGTGGTCTCCATCTGGCTCCCTGCAAGGATCACTTCTTTTTACTGTTCCGGGGATTCTTACGGAAGTAGGTATGTGTAAGTTGTCTCATTATATGGTCCTAACCTTTACTCGCGTCTGGGACTCAAGGGTTACATTCTTTTGCTGCCTGGTAGATTTCTCATGAGAAATAATTTTTGCAGGTCACTGTGTGTGAGAGAAACTTGCTTTAGATTTACTTAAACTTTGTAAATTCTCATATTATCACACTAGGCTTTCAGATGATTTTTCATGTGATGTATGGAACATGTATATTCAGTAAAGGCAAAACATTACACAAAGAAGGTCAGTATTAGCCTGGGACATGAGCTAAGTTTCACATGATAAAATTTAGAATAGAACCTGTAAAGACTATATTATAATGTGTACTTTTATACATTATAAACTCATTGGGGAATTTATAGGAATTGAGGCACTCTAATGCAAAGTTGATTTTCTCTTGAGGGAAAAGATTCAGTCTCTGTTATATTGTGTCTTTTATTTCTTCAATATTTACATGAGCAATAACAGTCTTTTACCTAGAGGAAGAAAGTATTTGGTGAAGGCACTTTGTGAGTTCTGGTTGTGAGGTAAGCCTTTTATTTACGATAGAGATCATATTAGCTAACTCGTTTTTTTTATTACTATCTCCCCATTAATCACATGCTTTTTGGGAGAGGTGAAGATGACTTCTTAGAGTGACTGTCCCTTGAAGGTAGTAGTTATAAAAACACTACTCAGCTTGTTTTCCTCAGCCATGGGAGTTACCCTGGTGACTCTCTGCAGCTAAAACTAAACTGGACAGCTGAGAGTTGGGTTTGCAGGTCAGACAAATGAACTGCCTCCTCTGGAGCTCTGTGGTTTTAGTTAAATTAATAACTGCTCTCAAGGTTATTAAAGAGTAGAGGGTGTTGTGTATAACTGAATTTTGCAACACATATGCTGGCAGTGGGTTGTGCCTACTTTGCTGAATTGTAGATTGTAGAAAATCTGATTATTTTCGTATGTCTGAAGTTTATACAAGTTGTGAAATATATTTAGTTATTTTTTAAAAAAATACATACATATACTGAGCAAATGGCAAAAGAAAAATAAACTTGACTGCTGTTTAGCTTTTGCCTCCCCTCTGTTTCTTTTTCTTACCAATGTGCTTGGCATTTTTAGAGCTGGTAGAAATGTTTCTCTGTACTGCATTCATGTCCTCACTTGGTGTGTCCTCTGTTGACTGTTCTCTTAGAGGATGTTTTTGGAAAATGCCTAGGCCAAAGTCATATTCTCTTCTTCCTTTTCTGGAGTGAGTGTTTTCATATAGCATAGAAAATGAGGCTAAGATGCATTTGATACTTTATTTGGTAAGAAAAGGCAAGTAAACAGCCAGTTTCCAGAATCATGATTCACTGTTACTGAAGAAAGGAACTCAACTGATAAGAAATTTGTTATGTAAAGGACATTTGAGCTGGCTCATTAGGATAAGCCTAAGCTAATGAAAGCATGTGTTTCACAGCAGTTGATTCAGAAGCTTCAGAATTCTTTTGGAAGGCTCCTGTGCGCTAGTATTCATGCAAAGCTATGTAATAAATCAAGGACAAAAAATATTTAGATTGGTTTCACAAAACCACTCTTCACAGAAAGCAGTTCTCTGAAAAAAGCTGTTCTCTTATGCACTTAAGTAGCTATAACATTAATCATTATGTCATTAATATTATCACTAATAATTTTTAATCATAATTTCATCCTTTTCAATCTCTGCTACAAGATGCAAGAATTAAAAACAATCAGTTAGACTCCCTGTTTTCTAATATATCTTTAGAGATGGTCGATTTTTAGGTGATGTGCAGAAGTCAGTTCGATCAAGTAATTAAGACCAGATTTGTGAGCAAGTTGAGTAGTCGCTTCATTCTCTTTCTCTATTACACAGTGACGTGTTTTTCCATGTGTCAATTCTTTTTAATTTAGTCCCTTGCCTTTTCCTACTCTGTCCATTGTTCTCAGTGGAAAATTAAAGTTGTGCTTTGCATACCGTTGACTGGATGGTGTGAACTTGTTATCTTCAGGTCCTCCAGCTGCCGTTACAGCATTAGTTGGGTTGAATTACCTTGAGATTAGCTATGGTGTTCTTATAGAGCTGTAACTTTTGTATTTGGAGGGTGTTGGAGGGCTCAAAGAGAAGGGTAAAGTAACTGCTGTTGTGCCTGACTCCTGTCTGTGTGGTCAAACAGCACGACTGGAAAAAGTCTGTATGTCTGTCTTGAGCTCCGAACAGGGCAAATGGGGCGTTTTCAGTGAGCATGGATCTCCTCTTGACTGATTAATTAAATGGCAGATGGGTTTGTTTATGGACTTAAAAATGGTTGAATAAAAGCATAGTGGTAAAAGGGTGATGTTATCAAGGACAAAGAGTATAAAATTTAACAGATGTGGGTTTAATTGTGTGGCACCAGCTTAGAGCTTTACTGGAGGACATTTGTAGATAATACTAAGGCAAATGAGTGTATGCATTGTAAGCATATGGGTGTAGAGATAAGGCTTGATTTGCATATTTCTTTCATTCTAGTTTCCTCGTTTTCAAAAGTTGCATTTGAGAACAAGCACAACACTGCTTTTGTATCAGCTAAGTTACTCGCCAGTTGGTTTTGAAAGTATTTTCATAGAAATAGAAAAGCTGTCCGAGGGATGGAATGACTGTTTAAGCAATTGTATTTACAATGATGGTTTTCAGTAGAGATGCAATTGTAGCTGAGTGAAAAATCATGTCCGAGTCTGGCTGCTTCCTTGTGTTAGAGCACTGTTCCTCGCGGCAGGGTGCAGTTGTCTGCCACATGCAACTCCAGTTTCCTATTCTACATCTTCCTCCTCAACTTACTAAGCTGTAAGCATTTTTAGGTGACCACTTGTGTGCAAATTGGCCGCTTACCACCTGGTGTCCTTCACTCCTGTGGACATGTCTCACCAGAAGCAGTACCTGGAGAGCCTCAGACTTCAAAGCTGAGTCCTCTGGGCTGTGTAGTGGCCAAGGGCCCAACGCTTTTCTGTGCCTTCGAACCAGCTTCCTTTCACATCAGAGCATTTCCAGCACAGTCAAACCTCCTCGGTTGCTTCCTTTGCCCTTCCTATTTACTACTTATCCTTTCTCTTTGCTATCAGCCAGTTTGCTCAAGACGCACGTAGTTCACACATATTTTAGTGTATTTACTCCCTGGTCATCCAAGAGGAAGATGGAATTTTTCTTTGAGTCAGCGCAAATCCTGCCTCGGGTACAGGAAGAAGCAACAGCTCAGACTTCGCATAATCCACACTGCAGGGAAGGTCAGGACCACGCAGTGTAAGGCTGCTGTGGGGTCAGGCTGTCGAAAAGCTGAAGAGATGGACACAGATCAGTTCCCAGAGGAGGTGGAATAAGCATGTAGACTCTGTGAGGAACAAAAATATTGTCGGCAAATCCTAAGCGTTAAATGTGTGCCTGACTCTAGAGCTTAAATTGTTATCATACTGTGTTTAAATACCATGCTTCCGAAATGCATAGCAAGTGCTGTCCTCTAAGAGAGGAAACTAGCCAATGGGTGAGTCACTTCCAGAAAACAGAGTTCTCAATCTTCATGTTCAATGTGGACTGAAAGCCTCCTTGCAGTGTTGCTCAATTTAAAATGATGACAAAGGAGATGAAGAATAACATTAGCAGAGTTTTGCCTCAAATTGAGTTCCAGAATTATCCAGATACTTTCATTTACTTGTCTTTAAACAGCGCCTCCAAATGAAAAGGGATTTTATAGCTGTCACAAATAAAAGGGGGAGAGGGAAACAAAGCGTGAATTTGCTGGATGGCATGGAAGGTATAATTATCCTTCACATTGTTGTAATTGATAGAAGACAAAAGTAACAACGGTGGGTCCGAGTTATGCTTCCTGGGAAGGAAGAGTGTGAAATGGAGCTGTAACTATGAGCTAAGCTATTTGATGTGGCAGCTCTCAGAGACTGACACCCCACTACAAGGGAAAAAGTACTTCGAGTATGTATTAAAAAGGAAAAAAAAATAAAAGAAGTAATCTAGAATGTATAGATGAAGTATACATTGCTGTGCTGTTATACTTGCTCTTCTGAAGGTGTACATGTCTAACAAAGCTTACGGAGTGTGCCAGGAAAAAAGGAAGATTTACTACCGTTTTAATATGACATATGGCCACCTGTCACTTCTCTAAAAATTTACACGTTCGTTAACGGATAAAACTGTCATAGTTAGCTTTTAACATTAAAAGCATGGTCTTTAGGAAAAGAGCATACTCTCACAAATTGCAGACATTCTAAGAATAAGACCTCAAGATTTTATGTGATTTGGCGTATATAGTAAGTTGAGTTGTCTAATAAACTGTAGCAATTCATCATCTACTTTGGAAGTCTGAAGTTTAGTAGGTAGTCATATAGTATGTCTTTTGGTGCCCAAACTACCCAGGAAAAAAAAAAAAATCATGGATTTTGGAAAGGCAAGGGGATTATGGCTTGATTTATTTGCCAACAAAATTGACTATAAAACTACTTTTACTATGCTCAGGGGACCAAGGCATAGAGATGTCATATTGAGTAATAACATCAGGATAATATCAAGGTCTTTGGTCATCTCACTGATTTCACACAGGCGACGCCACAGATATAAAACACTTGATACCAGAGGAATAGGACATTTCATGTGGATAATAAACACCTAGGAAAATTAATGATCTGTCTGGCTAAAAAGATAAGCCCCGAGTCGCAGGAAGTGAGAGCACTGGAGGGAGAGCCAGCTACATGCCTTTAACTCTTTTAGTGCTGTCCAAAGTATCACTTATTATCAGGTAAAATGGGGTTTGTACATAATATATTCCTATGTTAGAGCCAGTACTGCATCAAAGGAATGCCCAGCAGCCTGCTGAGTGCTGCCTAATTGCAATAGTTAATGAAAAAGTGCATTAATTTTAAGCATCCCTTTTCCCTACTGCACATTTTAATGCCACGGTTAGAAATGAGGTTTTTATAACTGTGGTACCTAGCGGCAGGTGCCTGAATCCATCTGTGGTCAGCCACACACTGAGAATCTGCTTACAAAGTGGTCAGTAACTGAGACTCCCTAATTTTGGTTCGGCTTCACACTGAGGTGCACAGGATTTTATGGCGAACATGGTCACGTTGAGCTCCCGGTTGCCTTGTGTGGAGCTATGGGCTCTCGGACCCTTGCAGATTGGGCCCTTGGTGTGTTCCACTTGTGTGCTGGGTTGGAAACCTTCAGAATGCATTGCTCTTACTGCCGCTAGTAAATTTAAAATAGACTTTAACAAAATCTGTCCTATAGAAAAAAAAAAAAGGCAATTCAGATGGTGGTTTCACTCAGCTGGGTTTGTTCCCGATTGTTTGTTTGCTGCCCTGCTCTGGTTTTATGGGGGCTCTCCCCACCTCCAGCGGGGCTGAGTTCTGCAAAGCATTCAAGCGTGCACTGAGCTGCTGGCACACACTGGAGTCCTGCTGAAGACAAAACTGTGAGTGAACTAATAATGAGCACGTGGTGGAGTGGGGAGAACATGAAGGGCATGCCCTGAACACCATTAAATACCTGCCTTAGTACTCTGCTAAGCTAACAGGGTATTGTACAGTATGAATTAAGTGTGAGGTGGAGGAAGGGCGATTTGCAACTCTTCCTAGAAGATGCCTAGTTTTTTCTTCTGTGCAAAAAAGGTGACACTTATACTATATGTGACACAACACACAAGGGAAGAAAAGAGAACAAACTTCTCTGTGGGTACAAAGCAGACTGCAAGCAGGCAGCTTTCAGCAGTGTATTATTTCGAGTGGATATATCAACTTCTTTTATCCCGAGATGCAAATTGCAGAAAATGAACCGCTGAGGTTGGAGGGGGGAGACAGGAGAGGGAAGATGGCAGACAGCGGGTTTGTGATCAGCAATGCGCAGCGCAAGGGGGATCACTGCTCCTTCTGCACTGCGGATCCACGGCACAGGAGCGTGGAAGCAATGCAACTATTTAGCTATTACACCAGTGGTTTTTTACTCTTATTCCTTATGGCAACCAAAATTGGTTTAAATGGCTTAAATGACCTTGTGGTAGATGTGAGTGTGTCTTCTCCGGTAAATATTTTAGATTCATTTTAAAAGAGCGAAAAAAATCCATAAGCAGCTGAAAGCAACCTGCCAAGGCTTGGGGTGAGTCAGTGAATGATGAATCAATCCTATGGAGACACGGCCAAAATGCGGACCCAGCAGAGGAGGGGGAAGAAGACAAAATGGGTTGGTGTGCACGCTCTCGCTCGACCTGAAATATATGCAGATTCCTACCCTCATTAAAAATAAAAATGGTTGAACCAAACTTCAGTGTCATGTTGGTGGGGAGAACGCCATAAGCAGCCATTTTTTCAGATCCGAACAGAATTGTAGCTTGGTAGTTGGGAAGTTTTGGAAGAAAAAAGCAAAAGACAACAGGAGTTGCTTTAGAAATGTAGAAACGCAGCCTGTACTCACTGCCACTTGCGCTCTCATTTATGGCATGTATTTTATCAGAAATGTGTGAATTTAGATTTTAAGAAAAGTTTCCATGAGGTTTGTCCAGTCTGATATTCCTGATACCAAATTCTGTAGAAGGCAAAGTCGTAAACTGCTCCAATATTTGCATTTTTAATACCTCATTACATTTTATGTGTTATAGTTAATGCTTTTCCATTTTTTATCGTTTTATTTGGTCTGTACGTGCATAGCTGTAATAGCAGAATTGCCATCTGCAGCTGTTCTCTCACAGAGAAACTTTTCAAGAATAGTCACTAGCTGTTATACCAAATTTCTGATTATAAAATTTATATCAAATTCCTAACAAATATGTGTGCCATATAGATGATACATTGTAGTTGGGTATGAATACAAACAAGTGATGAAAACACTAACACATTTTGTCAATAGACTGTTTAAAAAGGAAATATTTATAATCGAATACATACACGTACATAAACACATAACATTTTTCACAAAATTTAGTAGTACAGAAGCATACCATTGTCCCGGGATCAGAGAAAATTAAAATTCCCAGAAGAAGTGGAGATGCACTGCTGTGATTAAATATTTGTGCCTGACAAATGCAGTACAAAGCTGCATGTGGTGCTTCTAACGTATATATTCCTTAGTGTGCTGCAACATGACCTTTTTTGCACAACCTGTCTATGCATTGCAGTGTTTGTTTATAAAACAGAACAAAATCTGTTTTCTTAACACATGGTTTTGAGGAAGTTTTAACATACAAGGGCTGGAACTGAACTCTCANGAGGAAATGGCCTCAAGTTGCACCAGGGGAGGTTCAGATTGGAGAGTAGGAAAACTGTTGACACGGAAAGGGTTCTGAAGCCTTGGAATGGGCTGCCCAGGGAAGGGGTTGAGGCCCCATCCCTGGAGGGATTGAAAAGCCGGGTTGACATAGTGCTTAGAGACATGGTTTGGTGACGGTTTTTATCCGTTGTTAGGTTGATGGTTGGACTAGATGATCTCAAAGGTCCCTTCCAACCTGGACAATTGTATGATTCTACGATACTAACATTCCTTAAGAAAGAAAATACTAGACTAGGTGAATCAAGAAGATACTACTTACAGGGGGATAAGGGAGGAAAAGGCAATTTGTGATCCAGAGACCTCTGTTGGTAGAAGAAAAAAGTAAAACGCACAAACTTCTGGCAAATTTCCACTCCAGGAACAGGAAATAAGATGGCCTTTGGACAACCAAAAAGAAATAAGATAGTCTCCCCTATGAAATAAAGCAGTCTGTGGTTAGCTGTTTTCCATGGGCTTTCACGAAGGATCAAACTCAAAACCAACCAGAGTTAACAAAAAGTTCAAGGACGTAAGGGAGAACTATAGAACTATCTAGAAGCATTTCCTCTATAGCTTACCATGGAGCATGGTGGAAGGGTTGAATCATTATATGAAGAAATTAAAAAAAAAAGGTCTTCCCTCCACAAACCTATATGTACATATGTTTGTTTAACCTCTTGAGTTGACTATGACTCCTGAAATAGTATTTTCACAAGGAACAATGTCTCAATAGCATATGTGGTTGCATTGTTAGATTACGGGATGGAATCAAGACCTAATTTTTTTTACAAGCTTGCTATAGCGATAATTAAATATACTGTGTAGATAAAATTTCAGTTGTGTCCCCAGGCTCCATTCTTTGGTGCTTTTAATGGCAAACATAACTAGAGCAAGGAGGTGGGATTTTGTGAGAAGGTGAAGCCCCTGAGGGATGAAGCTGGTCGGTGTAGTCTGTGCTTCCAGACTTGGACCTTTTCTAAGCAAGATAGATTTCCTCCCTGCAAACTTCTTTTCATCACAGTGGCAGTGGCTAATAATTGCTTTTTAAAAGACAGCATGCTATTTATGTTGCTTTAAAAGTTAAATGAGATGCATTCATTATTTTATGGTTCACGAATTTAAGAACTAGCCCCATGTTCTCTTCAAACTCATCCTTTCTATTCCGTCAGGTATATAATACCTTGTGTATCTGTGAACTCATCCCGTTTCATTCAGTTTTCTGGTTTTTTAAAACAAAAAGAAAAAAAGAGAGCTTAAGAAAGTCACTTGAAATTACATGCCCTGTAAATGAACTGTAACTCCTCGGTATTACAGTGAATTAAGAACATTACCAAATGGATAGTTTAGACAGTTTTTATACAGCTATATTTGTGTGGTTGGTGCACAGACAGCAACTGCCAGTGGAAAAAGGTTTTTAAAATGCTCATTTGGGTTTCTTTGGACTGAAAGTGATGCTTTTACGTAGGATGTTTGAGTTCTCCAAGAAATGCCTGCAGTTAACAAGGTCAATGAGATCTTTCCAGTTGAGAAAAGCAGGAATGTTCAGTGTCTGGACAGTATCTCCAGGAAAATGCAGATCCCTCTGCTTAAAATTGGTCAGATCTTGAAGTGTTTTGAATCCGAAAGGGAGTAGCTACATCTTCAGCTGGTTTCAATCACTGAATAGGCGCTCAACTCAGTCCAGCTTTGTTGTTTTTTTTACACTGGGTAAACTTTGCGATTCCTAGTAACTTAGTTCCAGAGGAAAATCATGTTTTAAATAGCCTGGGAGAGAATACTCAATTGCTTGCTAGCCTGCCTTGAACTTGCTGTATTAGAGTCAGGATAACCCACTGGGGCACAGAGCAAAAGAAGTTATCGAATGTTTTCTGCTGCTTATTACGCATTGGCAGTCACAGGTGAGGGTCAGTGGTGTACAAACACAGGTCTGAGAAACTCGGAAGAGTTTACAGTCTAAGACTAGAGATGAGAAGTGAGTTGAAGGAATTTGAGGATGGTGCTCGTCGCTGTGATAGGCAGTGGTCGCAGCAGCCGCCACCTGCCTGATGGTATTTGCAGACTCCCAGAAAAGAGGCATTTTTAGGCAGGGTTTGATCTCTCAGACTGTATATGAAATGTCACTCTGAAGAAGCCTGTATTGCCAAATTGTTTGTGATGTATTTACTTCCAGTGTCTTCAGTGTTTAGGTCTGGCAGAAGCTTACATGAAACTTGAGTTAATTTCAAATACATTGTTTCTAACTTGGTACATTGGAGTTGGTATTAATATTTCATGTGCTACATGATAAATATCTTTAATTTGACTGATGGCAGGCACACGTGAGGCAGAGATGCAGCTGGGAGAATATGTTTTGCTTCTCGGAGACTCTATTAATTTTCACTCTGTAGTGTTTTCAATATTTAGGTCTCTGCAGAAAAAAATCATACCACTTCATTCAGTGGATCCTCAGTGTGAATTCAGTCTCACAAACAGCAGCAGCAAAAAAAACACATCATCCATACAGACCTCAAGCAATGGAAGGAACAGCAAAACTGCTCAGGTTTAGACAGAATCCAGCCCTAAGAATGAATGGGCTTGTGCAATGTGTAAATGTTGCTCTAGATTTTTGTTAGTCTCAGTCAAGTCCTTGGGATTTTTCTTTCCTTCCATGATTTCCTTAGAGGCTCTGATTCTGATACAGGGTATTTTGTTGCACTCACGGAGTCACTCAGTGAGCGTGCCATAGTTCATTTCAGAAAAAAACAGTATTTAGTTTGGGTGTGTCAGGCTTGCATACATGATTAGCTTGAGCTTTTCTAATAAATAAAAATGAAGACGATTGAAGTCTAAAAAGCTATTGTCCCATATGACTTCCTTGTTGCCCAGGGAAAGTGCCAGTGTTTGAAAGAACAGAAAAAAGTTATATGTACAATCACAGTTCCCAGTTCTAAAGTTTATTAAACTGGATTTGCAATGCTATAATCTTGTGAAATCGTTTCTGATGCTCGCTGAGCATACATCTGTATTATCTTGCGGAGGTGTGTGATCACAGCTTGCAGAGGCAAGCGTTTATACTTCTCACTGAATAACCTGCGACTGTGAGAAGCTGAGGCAGGCTGAACTTGCAGCCTGCTGTTACAGCTCTATCAGCCCTAGGGGTCAAGAACAGCAAATTCAAACCCACTTCTAACATCTGCCTGAATTGTGGACTTCAGTGTGGGTGTCCTAAAGCAGCAGTAGGATTGGATCCTGACTTCTGATACGTACGCAGGATGGGATCCTTTCCATGCAGCTGGACCTTATCTATGCTGCTGGACTGTCAGAACCAGATAATTGCTGGGGTGTTTGGTCTTACCCAGACCCCCAGCAGAATGGGGCGTTTATTTCTGGTGTTACTTAGAGAGGGCCTCAATTACTTTTCAGGCCATTTTGAGGACTAATACAAATCACTTGGTGCCTTAGTGGCAGAGGGAGCTGGTTACATTACTGGGAATGAACTTCATGTACAAGAACATCAAACTTGCACATCTTTCTTTTAAAATATGCCTTTGGATTGTCTTAAAAACAGCCAATGTGTGTCAAGCAAAGAACCTCCAGTGAAGAGATGAACCAAGAGAGGTGAAGCAGTCCCTACTGGTCGCAGCATATTTTTCTTCCAAATCTCTCCCTTATGCCGTAGTGCAGGGTGGGCTTTAGGCTTGTTTTCTGCCGTTCTCTAAACAAAGGCTGAAACTGTCCAGTGTTGTTACTCCAAGATTAGGTCAAGATTAAGTTTCCTATCAATGGAAACTTCCCTTTGCTTCCTGCAGCCAGGCAGTGGACTGTGGGTGCTGTCTCTGGCAGTAGCCAGGAATTTGACTGCTCCCCGGAGCGGTGTTGCCAGCTGCTGGGTTTTTCCTGCAATTTCACTGTTTCTTTCAAGTCAAAAGCCCTTAATTCCTACTGTATATCGCAATTTCTCTGTCTGCTTATTCCGGCATTCACCTGGTTATTCCCAGCAAACTGATGTACTGGGAGCTAGAATTTTTGCAGTAAGGAAGTTTTGCTTCAGCTTGCCACAAGTTTACTTAAACCAATCTCAGTATTTTTTTTGTCTTCTTAAAATACTTTTTTAAAAACAATAGATCCACTTCCAGTAACTTGACTGGAAGTTATCTATAACAGTGAGTTGAAGTTCTCTAACAGACTGCCTTTTCTTCTTCTCTAATTGTATTTAAATTAAAAATTGAATTCATTCTTTTTAACAACATTTCAAAGATATACACTACAGTTATACAAGAAGTATATTAAACATTTTAAATTGTCTGCAAAACTGAAATTCTAGGCTTTCTAAAGAGATAAAACCCTTGAAAATACGAACCATAAAGGTTTTGAAATGAGAACATAAAGCAATAAAAATATGTAATTAAATAAACTACTTATAAAATCATATTTGAGCAGAGTATCATAATTCTTAAAGACGGGAAAGGCTTGATCCTAGGAGATATTTTTTTTTTTTTTATATGTTCTGTAAATCTTTCCCTCTTATTTAGGGTATTCTGGGACCTGCTTTGCATGAGATGTCCAAGCAAGTAATTGAGCTGTAGTCACTTCCCTGTGGTTTCCAGGTCAGGGGGCTGAGCCCCCCCCCAGGCTTCTGATGGAGTGAAATAAGAACCTTCAGAGCATTGTGCAAAGTGGGAGCCTGATTTATGTTAGGGTGGGATTAGTGTTAGTGGCTGAAAAGCAGCAGGACAAGGTTGTTTCGGTGGATGGTTATGTTTTATCAGTTTCCTATTTTTCTTGCAGTGTAGGGATTGAGGATAGTCATTCCTCTTGGCATCACTTTGCAGTGTCTCCATTCCTCGAGGTGTTTGGAGCAGTTGAGTACCTTCTGCCAATGAGGAGGAGACATTGAGTAGAGTGTGATATGCATAATGTGAACCACAAGAATAGGAGCCTTCTAATGTGCCAAGAGAGTTCTTAAGTAGGAAAGAAAAAGGTGAAGAGCATTGCTGGGCTCCAAAAAGAGCAGGCCAGGTATCTCTGGTGTCTGTCAGACAGCAGGACATTAAAGCACCTTGCTGTGTTTTCCCGTGGTGCTTGGATTTTCTCACGTGGCATATAATCTGTACAAAACATTGCACAGGGCATCTGTAGATTATCCAAGAGAGAGATCTCTCTATTGGCTTTTGAAATTCTGTGAGCTGATTCATCTGAAAAGATTTTTTGGTTGCCGTGGTTATAATCACAATCTTTCTGATTATATGAAGTACAGCAAAAAAAACCATACCTCTGAGTTAGGGAATTAGAGAATTCATGAGAAGTTAAAACCAGAACTGAAATTATTGAAGGTCAGAGGCAATGCAATCTCTTCCAGTTTTTTTTTTCTGCACGCCATTTGCTTTCCTTGATACATAGTCCATGCTTTCAAATGAGGTTTCCCCATGCCAGTTTTTAAAGAGAGAAGTTTATTTTCTGATCATGAAATTGTCTGACGCGCTTTCTGCTTGCTAATGAGATGAAACTTGGTTTACCTTTCCCCTCCTGGTGAGAGCACATAGCCAGAGGCCTTGCCAAGTGCCAATAGACTCAGTTATTAATTTCAGCAAATTTGAATTCAGCAGCTTCAGAATGGTGATATGCTGCGGTAGGACCCTTTACTAAAATACAAGGAATTTAATTGTATTAAGTTCTCACCTCATTAGATACATTGGAGAATTTGCCAGAAGTAAATGCTGTTTTCCTGATCTCATAGTATATTTAGTGCTTAGCTCAGTGTAAGGGTTTTAACATTTTAATTGGGACAGATATATATGTTTTTATACTTCTGTAGTAAAATGATTTAGTATGTGTAATTAATTGTGCCTGCTCAAAGAGTCTCTTTGCATTCTTAGGCTTATGGTAGGGCTGTGTAAAAAAAATCTTTATTATAGGCACTAGCATTAATTTTTATTTTTATCTGTAATGAATGTTCATACTAAAGAAGGAAGTAGAAATGCCCCAATTCTAGTTAAAGTACTGCTTTTCTCTTTCAAAGTTAAAACCTAGGAACCTTGAAGGATTGGTTTTGTCTGAAGAGAGCAGAAAAGCTCACTAACTATTAAGGATTGGAGTCCTTTCTCACACCAAATTAGCAATTCTCCATCCTTTCATCCCTATAACGGCCCCCAGAATTTTGGCCTGCTCTCATCATTCTGCTGTTTCTTTTTTGACTGAGAAAGCACACTCCTTGAACACCTGAAATGTTGAAGGTGACATGGGTAAATCACCTTCTGTGCAGCAACCCTGTTGTTTCCGTCAGAACATGCAGTCCAAGTTATTACAAATTAATGGATGAAAGTCGTCAGGGGCAGGAGCTCACTCCGTGGGACAGTCAGTGGGATGAGGGCTTGAGTGAGTGTATCCCATGGAGATGCTCAGGAAAGGGGCTGTTTCAGTATAACATGAGGACACCTGCTATCCACAAGGTACACGAGAAAGGTGATGAAGTCCCATAAATTGCTTGGAGTCAGGCTTGAAGTGGAAGGGCTGAGAGTAGCTCTGCCACATAGGTGAGGATACATGAGCAGAAGTAATTGCAGGATTTGTACAGTTTACTGAACAATAATTCCTATGTGACTTAATATAGAACTTAATTTGCTGCAGCTTTATTACTTTGTCATCCACAGAACAACAGCATCATTCACCTGCCTGAGGAAGGTAGAGAAGACTTACATAATGTCATTGTTTTTCTTCCCATGATATTTCATTTCTCATGGGAAATCTTGCAGAATTAGTGCCCCCATCTCTTTATGTACACTTTTTTATTGCTGTTTAGTTCATTTATAGGTGGAGATTAAATCTCTGCTGTAAATACTAATATATTTTTCAGGCTTCCCTCAGAATGGCTTTATGCGTAACCCGTTAAAGATGTGAATGCACTCATTCTGCTTCTAAACCACCTCAGTGGTACGATGAAGGTAGCTTTCACAGTTACACTTACGGCTTTTAAGTTCTCAAGTCGCTGCATTGCCCAGTCTGTCTGGTAGCAGCCCTTGCCTTGGAGTGGCAAAACCAGAGTCATCTTTTCTTTTTCCTCTGTCTGGTGGAAGCTGAAAATACAGAGAATGTGTGTATTTTCAAAGAGAAAAGTGGAATAGAGGGTGTAATGTTGTTGCTGGTTTTCTCTAGTACTTTCTGACTGTATTCTCCTTCCCTTGGGAGAGAAATTCAAGGCACTAGACATGTCGACAGAATTTTCTTTCCCTCTCTCTTTGAGAGGGTATTCAAGCATTTGACATAATTTCGGGTTTTTTTCAGTTTTTTTTGGATTGGTCGTATCCAAAACCATGTATTGTGGTTTTATTTCATTACTGGGTCCAGCTCTGGGCTCCCCAGTTCCAGAAGGACAGGGAACTGCTGGAGAGGGGACAGCAGAGGGCTACAAAGATGATGAGGGGACTAGAACATCTCTCTTACAAGGAGAGGCTGAGGGACTCGGGTCTGTTTAGTCTGGAGAAGAGAAGACTGAGGGGGGATCTGATCAACGCCTATAAATACTTAAAGGGTGGGTGTCAGGAGGATGGGGCCGGTCTTTTTTCAGTGGTGCCCAGGGACAGGACAAGAGGAAACGGGCCCAAACTTGAACATGAGAAGTTCCATCTAAACATGAGGAGGAACTTCTTCACTTTGAGGGTGGCAGAGCCCTGGCAGAGGCTGCCCAGGGAGGTGGTGGAGTCTCTGTCTCTGGAGACATTCCAAACCCATCTGGCAATGTTCCTGTGCAACCTGCTCTGGGTGGACCTGCTTTGGGAGGGGGTTGGACTGGATGATCTCCAGAGGTCCCTTCCAACCCCATGGCATTCTGTGATTCTGTGAATTTGCCTACTGGATTTGGTTGGCTGTTTTTCTCATGTGAGAAGTGAGAACTATGGACATAAGCTTTATAGTAGAGTATGAACTGTGGTTGGTTCTTTGAAGATCTATCAACCATAAGCAAGGTCCTATTGCCTTTCATGAGTGCCCCAACATTGCAGGCTTTTTAATTTCTTACCAATGTTCCTAGCTTAGTTAACTTTGCAGCTCCTTTAAATGAACCTTGTCGTAACTGTGACAAGATTAATGGTTTGTTGGGGTGTTTGCCCGTTTTCCACTGGGTCGGAGGCTTTGTGTTTTCTTCTTAACATCTCCCATCTGCACGACTGAAATGAATAGTCCGTGAGAAGTACTGGAAACGACAGAGATGTCCATTTGTGACTATTCCTCTGGACAGCATAGGATTTATAGCAAAAGGGATAGTATCCAGGTTGTAAGACTTTAAGCCTGTAATAGAGACTTTGATATGAGTATGAGTGAAAGGATAATCTGATGCCAGGGTTTCTAGGCTAATGTGAAGTCTGTAGATCCTTATATCCACACTGCTCTAAGCTGTGCTGATGCAAAAGGCTGCTCCCTGACCTGGAGATGAAGTTGAAAACACAGGGCCAGTTTATTTCATGTCCTTGGTTTGGTTTCCTCTGCAATTTTGTCTCCTAGGACACTGGTCAGTCAGACAGACAACGGAAGTTTATTGTCCACGATACTTCCTTTAGTACTAACGAGAGCTGAGCCATTACATTCTCTGAAATTTATATTGTGTATTGGAAACCAGACCTGTTGAACTAACTAGGTATCCCTGCTACTACAAGGAAGATTACGGAGTGGCTAGACTGAAGCTTACTTTTCATCTTTATTAGATATAGTTTGCCCTGTGGGAATATTGCCTTAGTTGTAATGCGGTGCTGTGGAGAAGGGAGGAGAAGTTTGTAGAGGAAAAAAAAGTTAATCCTATTGTCTCCCCTTGTTTTCTTGTCTTGTGTTCTGCCTTTCTCACACACTCATCCTAAATTGATAGTATAGTTTGCTTTATGCAAGGTTAAACAACCGATCTTCTAAAAGCAGTGTCCCGTCACATGCTGTCTGGAAATTCTATGTCTCTTTTAATTGATATTTACATATTTGATTCAAATAAATAAGAATTGCTGTATGTTTTTGGTAGGTATGTAAGGTAGAAACCTCTGAATAAAATCCTCATCTGTGATGGGCAATTCCAGGGAATGCCAGCACAAATGGCAGATCCTGCCAATCTGTGTGCAGGTTTTCTCTGTATGGAAAATGAATATCCTGTGAGCTGTAATAGAAAGATTGTTCTTATTTGAGCTTGCTGATTGTTAAAGATCATGGTAATGTTGAATGAATGGTTGACTTGCCCGTCTAGTTCTTGGCTTTCACGTACACTGGGTAACCTGAAGGAGACGTCTGTAAATCAGACTGTGTTTCAGTAAAGTGAGCATTTTTCCAAACTGATAATGTGCATAAATAACCCTGTGAAATCTTGGTTAAGGCTAAACCAGGGCTTTTCTCAGAGGTTATTTTCTGAAAAAGAACAATAATTACTCAGGTTGCTTTGAACTCCAGTGGGCATTTGTAATTACTGCTTTCCACAAGTTCTTGCAGTAATGATTTTCCCCATCTTATGGTGAAAATTTGTGTTTTGAGGGGTATTGCATATATTGACAACTTCTTTGAAAGTACTAACAAATCCTGTGTGTGGATTTTCATAGAATGTCATAGCAGGTGTGTTCAATGGGCTTCAAAGTTCATAGCAGAAAGTAGGAATAGTCCCTGGCTGGATCCCATTTTGTAAATCTATGTATTGGCATGAGCTGCTATGGTCTGGTTTCTTGGAGAAGGACTTGTCAGTGGTAATTAATTCTATAACTGACCTGTCCCTGAGTTCTAGATTACATGAGCTGAGATTTTTCTCTTTTTTCATTAGAAGAATCAGATTTAGTTGGGATTGACCTTTGTTACTTCCTCATGGCAGTAGTTGCTTGAGGAGCTAGTTTTATCTGACGCTAACATACTTGATGTGTTTAAGGAGAAATTTATAAGGAAACTTAGAAAAGGCTGCATAAAAATTATGGATCTGAAACCATTTGAGGAATTTGCTGGTGTGTTCTGGTGTGGCTGTTTTAAGGCTGTAAGTGACAGGGTTTGATTCAATCTGTTCTCCTCAGATGGTAGGACTGATGGCCCATATTGAGCACCCTGTGACTGAGCACCCTGTGACCAAGTCCCACTTGCTGGTAGGTTTTTTATTGTTCCTTGCTTTTCATCTCACCTCTTTTCACATTTCAGAGTGAACTGGTTGTGCAATGCTGGTGGTATTGCCATCTGTTACTTCATTTTTATTATAACCAACCTGGGGTTACAAGTTCATATAGGACTTTTTCTTATAAATAAGAAATGTTTGCTTCCCTGAAGGGATCAAATTATTTGCGTATTTTCAATGTGTGTATGTGGTGTGTCACGTACCTTCATATAAGGGAAGTGAGTGCCATTGAGAGATGTGAATCTGCTTCTGGAAAGTTGCTGGAGCTGTAGAAACTTTGTTTCATCCAGATGACTGCTTCAAACTTGGCCAGGAAGCCAGAATCCAGAGGGTTTTTTTTATCAAGCAGTTATTTTCCTGTCCATCCCTTCTCTTTTCACCAGCCCCATAAAGGTTGGGTTTTTTACCATAACTTAATTTTAGATGTATGAGATAGTCTCATTCCAACCAGAAGAACATTTCAGAGTGAAGTTAAAGATGTATTTGTACTTGATGTATGGAAACTTGACATGCAAGTCATGCATTCTTTATGTTACCAAAGTGACTTGGTAAAAAAACCAAAGACCTGGTGATATCCAGACTGATGCCTCGTCCAATATTTGCTTCAGTGCAGAAGCAGATGTGACAGTATTGTGTAGCTCTGTCAAAGACAGGCATAGCTGCTCACTAACATAGAGAAGTATCGGTGTCTTTGGATATTTTCCAATGTGGAATTAGTGTTTCATAGTGACAGGGACAATAGAAATGCTCAGAAAGTACCTTCCATATAGAAACTACAACAACTACTCCCCCCAGAAAATATAACAAAACAACTTCCTTCTACAAAGGTAGATTGCCATGTTTTAATCCTTGAAACTTTGTATAAAACAAGCTGGTTTATTGACTGTTATTTGCTTTAACATTTTAATATTCACAGATCAGTTTAAAAGCTGCTGTGTTACTAGCGTGTTAAAATGCCAACCTCCACATTCAGCATTTTGAACTGCTCCTTGTCTTTTGGCACACCGAAAGAAGAGAAGACAGCTTGCCACTGCTGTTGCTGTTGTGTAGAAGAATGCAACAACTCGGCATTTTCTGTTGTTTAAGGACAGTTGGTAACCTGTTTAGTGATTCTCTCAAAGCTGGGTTCACCACCTCCACTTAGCTCTGTTCAGAGATGCTCTCCTTGGATGGAAAGGGGCAGAATTCTGCCCAAGCAGCACACCGTCCCCTTTTCCTCCAGTCATTTGCTACCAAATATCACCCTCAGTTTCTTTTCAGGAACGCAGGGTAAAGTTTCCACCTTTTACGCCTTCCCTTCCTACTTGCCTGTGCCAGGTTGTGTTCATTCACGTCCTTGGGCCTTAACGTTGGACTTGGGGAGCGGGCAGAGCCGGGAAGCTGCCCACCTCCCCTCATCTGGCACTTTTATTCAGAATGGGCCATGTCCAAAGCCAGCTGATGCTTGGGTGTCTCCTCCCACAGAGGCTTGGAGATCCGTTAGTCCCGTTGCACTGCCTGTGTGTGATGGTGCCCTTCATTCCCTTGCACCACAGCAGTGGTGAGGTCGGTGCGTGCACAGGGTGCCAGACCTGGCCCCAGCCTCCAGGCGGAATCATGTCGAGGAGCTGAGCTTTAATTTCCTCCGGGTGTGTTGAAGCAAAGGGATCCATTAATTCTGCAGCAATCCATACCTGTTGTGAAGTGTGGGTTAGAGTTAAGACATAGCTGTATGATTAGTTTAAAGGCTATATAAAATTTGATTATGTTACTGGTTTTCTAAGTGTACTCGTAGCTCTAAGTCCTTCCTGCCTGTGTTTTCTCAATATTTGACCGCGGGTGCAATTCTAGCCTTTGCTTAATTTGCTCCCTGGTGGCCTTAGCAGTATGATAGATGGCAAGGAGAAAATGTCAGAAGGCTCCAGAGATAATTTGTTTCTAAACTTTTTTTTTTTTTTTAACTGAGTGGAACCTCTTTAGTGTTTGGATTGAATACTAATATTTTTTTTTTTCCTTTGGGGCAAAGATAATTTTTTAGTTTACCCCGAGTAATTCTCAGTGGCTGCTGCTAAAAGACTTCTCAGCAAATAGCTGTGTGCAATTAAAAGCTGTCTCCTTACCTTTGGACTTGAGTGATGTTGAGGAGATGTATTTGCTGTTCCTGGGGGCTGCAAGGGCAGCAGATACTTCGGACCTTTCCGTAAGCAGCAGCCGGTGATGCTGTCTATGAGCGTGTGGCTGCGTTTCTCTTCTGCCCTGTTCTCAGCGGGCACTGGAATCCAGCTGGGGGCATATCGCTCATCCTGACAGCAGCAGCCCGTTGCCCCAGCCGGTGTGAGGGAGGTCACACGGACACCCTGCAGGTAAGAAAAGGTGGTGAGGTCCAAGGGCTCACCCCGAGGAGGGACAACTGAACTAAAAAAAGAGTTTCATATTAGCTTGCTAATGAGTTGAAACTCCAAGAAGGGATGAGAGATTTCTCAAGTGCCCCAAACAAGAAGGTTGGTGTGGGACATAGATATTGTCACCCCAGGCTCATGTTCTGCCTTTGTTTTACATGTAGAAATACAAAAGAGGTATATTTTGATCAAAGTTTGGATAAGGTTCTGTACAGGAAACAAATGAATAATAGAATTTTTTGGTTTCGTTTCTGTGGAAAGGTGAAATTTCTTGTGGCCTTCTGAGTAGAGAAAATATTGAAGTGAGTTCATTTCATGCCTCAAAAATACTACCGATTTATTTCATTAAAAATATGTATTATTGTTAGAACAATTTAGATACATTCTTTTTTGTAGGCGAGAGGAATTTGAATGAAAACCCATGTGAGACTGCAATAAGCACCTGTAAGTAAGGCAGCGGGGTGACATATTTTCAGGGAAAGATTGTTTTCAACAGCAAAATCTACAAAAGGAATGAAGTCGGCAAGTCATTTCTAGCCATAATATTTTTTTTTACCCTACAGTCACATTAAGATGCCTTCCTGCTATGTTAACACAGTGCTATGTTAACACTTACCGTGTTGTATTAACACAACCTTATTTTAAACACAGTGCTATGCTAACACAACCGGTTTCAGAGGAAGCTGGCTTTCCTGTTACTTCGAAGGTTGGACACTAACACATATCTTTCGGATCCTCTGGTGTTGTGCTGTGCCCCAAGGCGGGACGTGAGCCACTCCAGCCTCAGCAGCCGGGCTGAAACGGGCTGAAGTCTGAAGCTGCCGCTGAGCAGCACTTCACAGCGCTGCAACGTCGCAAGAGCAGCTTTTGCTCTGCTGCCTGTTTTGTTTCCATGCCCAGAAATGTTTTGCAAAACCAGCCAGATTTTGTGTTCCTTTTGCAGCACTTGGCTTTGTCTCAGTCTTTTGTGCAGTAAAGAGGGCCAATGGCATCCTGGGCTACGTAGGGAAGAGTGTGGCCAGTAGGCTGAGGGAGGTCATTCTCCCCCTCTGCTCTGCACTGGGGAGGCCACAACTGGAATCCTGCCTCCAGTTCTGGGCTCCCCAGTTCAAGAGAGACAGGGAACTGCTGGAGAGAGTCCAGCGTAGGGCAACAAAGATGATGGAGGGATTGGAGCATCTCCCTGATGAGGAAAGGCTGAGAGAGCTGGGGCTCTTGAGCCTGGAGAAGAGAAGGCTGAGGGGAGACCTTATTAATGCTTCCAAGGATCTAAAGGGTGAGTTGAGGGAGGATGGAGCCGGACTCTTTTCAGTGGTTCCCAGTGACAGGACGAGGGGCAACGGGCACAAGCTGGAACATGGGAAGTTCCACTCCAGTCTGAGGAAGAACTTCTTTGGGGTGAGGGTGGCAGAGCCCTGGAAGAGGCTGCCCAGGGAGGGTGTGGAGTCCCCTTCTCTGGAGATCTTCAAGCCCCCCTGGATGCTCCTGAGTGATGTGCTCTGGGCAACCCTGCTTTGGCAGGGGAGTTGGACTGGATGATCTCTAGAGGTCCCTTCCAACTCTGACAGTTCTGTGATTCAGTAGTATTGTAGAACACCCAGATTCTGCTAATCTCAATAGTGTGTTTTACACTTCCTTCTTAAAATATTTTTTTGCAAAAAAAAAAAAGCCCTGCTAACTTTGTTAGATTTGCCTCGACACAAGAAAGAGTCCAGAACCCTACGGTCTACCAATGGACTGGGGAAAACCACAAAGCGTAAATGAAATAGGCAAATTTAAGATGGATGTAATAAAAGAAAAATTTATATTTTGTAGTTTCTGTCAATGTTTTATCTTTACTGTGGCCAGCACTTTTATACAGAGATGCTATTTTTGAAATTAATAACAAGTACTGAACTTTGTAGATTTTTAAAATGGTTGTGTTTCTATAAATCAACCTTTTCAACATTCACATTTTTCTGTCCCAGTACACCCAGGAGAAGATAAGATATGAGAATTAGTTTGGAGTGGAATAGGAAATAATGTCATTCTAGTGTGGTTTCCCGAAGATTAATATTCTCTAAATAAGTAATAAAGCTGAAATGGCTGTAACTTGCTGTTATGAGTTTGTTTATTAATAGTTTCTGCCACTTGAACTTAGATTTTGCTGTCTTCAAGATGAAATGGGCATTGCCAGTGCTTTTTCTTCTTTTTTAAGGTTTTTCGAGGGGTTAGTGTGTGGGATTTTTTTTTGATTGCTAAACTTGATTATTACTTGTCTTTCATTTGGAAGAGTTGCTAATTCTGACAAATCTTGGTAAAAGTTATAATAACTTGGAGTTACACTCAATTTGTTTCTCTAGGCTGTTACACTGGTTCTGTAAAAGCTACATAAACATTCTCCTGACAGGGTAGTTGTTTCTTATTATAATGTACTCTGAGACAAGAGTTGAAATTACGATTTACGGTGCAGGGCGGTTACAATAGAGAGGCTATTATGATTTACTGCATCATCTATAACTTTGCTAAGCAAAATATTTGTTTATAAATAATGATGTTTGGGTTTCTGTAGTGCCGAACCAATGACAAATAATAATAGTTGGTCTCCTGTGTGCAAAAATGTTTTTAAGGCCTTCAATTTTTAATGAAGCTTATCCCAATTTGTCTCCTTTCCCAGTTACTTAAAATCTTTAGTTTTAAAGCTTTGTGTGAAACCGACTACAGCCATGACCTCCCTTCCTGATCGTTTTCCTAGCAATGCCCTCTTTTTTTAGTTACTTAAGCAAAAATATATGCGTGAATGTGTTTGTATAAATGTTAGTTAAATACTGCAGTCATTGATTATTTTTCTCCCCTTTTGCTATGTAGCTGATAGAGCGAGCAGGCGTTTCAGGCAGCCCCAGGGTGCAGCATCCCTAGGCAGTCTTTACTTCCATCTCATTTATATGCTGTAGGGAAAAAAAAAATAATAAAAGGTAAAGGTAGATAAAAGCTGGAAGAGAGTGGTGGCTCTGTTTAACATCCTAATAGCAGGCAGGGCAGGACCCAAGCATTAGAAACACTTCACGGGTGTTAGATGGAAATCATATATCTGTATTTGGTCGATGGCAAGCAATAAGCATGGAAATTTCTTATTGTGGAGGTACCTGTTAGCCATTTAAATATAAGATGTACTTATCGCCATACAGGATCTTCAGCTAAATATATTAAATAATGAAGAGAGGCAGATACCTTTTGCTAGAAAAGTCTGGGGAAAACAAAAGATGTGTTGATACAGGATGTCCCTTGTGGGCTCCGTTGAGTGGGGTGCAGTGAACAGAAGTGCCCAAGGGATCGGGTGCCATCTACATTATGTTACATTTTTCCCTCTCACTTGATATTTTGGGTTGGTTGGTGTACATAGAAACGTTTTTCCAGCCTGCGTACAATCCTGTAACAAATTGTGCCTTTTAGAGTAATGCGATTTCTTTGCATTAGTGGGTCAATTCCAGGCCTATTTTGTCTGGCTTAATGGAGAAGGGGAACACTTCTCAAAGCGCTTGGCTGACAAAAGGGGAGGATGGATGAGTTGTGGCAGAAATCACTGTTGTCGCAAGAGGAGCTCAGTCTGTCCCTGATCTTTTTCCTCCTGCCCTTCTCAGCCCCTATTTGGACAGCAAGAAGCTTGTTGATCAGTGCTGGAGCACTTGAGCTGTGCTCTGTGCCTGAGAGATAAAATCCAGGTGGCTTTTGGCATTTGTTACTCAATGGGAGCGAGAGTTTCAGACCCCGCTGCCTTCCCCTATCAGCTCTGGGTCTGTGCATCTACTGGCGTTTGGAGGTGTGGATGGTTGCCATTTCAATACACTTCATAGGGCCAGGGCTGACTGCAGAAAGAAGAGCAGTGCAGGTAGAGACATAGGAATTGGATAAAGGGAAGATGACAGTGATATTGCTAGAGCACTCCATACACGTGTGGAGAGACAAGCATTTGGAAAGTTAGATACTAGAAAGAACTTCTTTGGTGTGAGGGTGGTGAGAGCCTGGCCCAGGTTGCCCAGAGAAGCTGTGGCTGCCCCATCCCTGGAGGGGTTCAAGGCCAGGCTGGATGGGGCTTGGAGCAACCTGGTCTGGTGGGAGGTGTCCCTGCCCAGGGCAGGGGGGTGGAACTCGATGGTCTTTAAGGTCCCTTCCAACCCAAACCATGCTATGAAAATTTGCAGTGAGAATTCTGTCTCTTTGGGAAGGCAGTTGTTGCTCGCAAGAAGGAGCAAATGTGCAGGTTAATTTACATTGCAGCTACTGAGGTTTAACAGTAGTGGGACTCTGTTTAGACCTGGAGTACTTGTTGATGCTAGAACATGCTGTCTAAACTTCTTGGTGTGTCCCACGCTCCTGGTCCCTTGATGGTGTAGCCTGGAGAGCCGTTCTGACCACTCTGTGGCTCCCTGCATGCTCTTGATTTTCCTTCCAAAGAGAAGTAGCTTGGGAAGAGAATTGAATGCAGTTGTGTGCAGAGTGTGCACCTGGGGGCTAGGAAGTACCTAGCTCCCAAGTGCATACTCCCCACATTTAGTTCTTGAGAAAAGTAGCATTTTGGAAGGTCAGAAGCCCATTTGAGTCTGCCAATCAAAACTATCTATGGTGAGAATTCAGTGATGGCAAAGGTTCAGTCTGTCTCTGCTTGATGTAGATCGATGTATACTACAGAAAGTTAAATAGGGTTTCTTAGTTCTTATTCCGGCTATCCAGAAATAATTTTACCAAGGGATGTGACTGATTTTACGTGTGATCTCACAGCGAACATGTATACAGCTAGGAATGACATACTGACTATGGTAATGACACATAATAAGGCTTCTTGGTGTGAGTTTTTGCTGAAGAGTATAATTTTAGGCATATTATGTAGCAGCCAGGGTACTTGCAATTTAATGGTTATGTGGAAAATGTCAGAATTCAGCAGCCAAACAGTCAAATTCAGAAAGCTCTTTGGAACCACTAATTTGTGATCATTCAGAACAGAGCTCGCCACCCACTGAAATGTTCATTTAAAACACATTGCCTCACTTTACAGACACTATTGTTAAAACATACACATGTGCAGAAATACATTATGATCATTATTTTTACCTTCTCTGCTTTCAAAGGGATGTGTATGCACGTCTGTGACAAAAAACAGATGGGCAAAAAGTACAACGTTGTCTTCTGGTGTTTTTCCACTGTGTCAGAGGTGGTGATGATCTCCAAGTCTCATTAAACCTCAATTATTCAGTGATTCTCTGAATATTAAATAAGGACCAAAGTACAGACAAGATACCTTGAGTCTTTTCCACAGAATGGAAGAAAAATGAAGAGGCTCAGTGACTGCGGAGTCTCCAGCAGGAGAGGGCTGTAGAGAAGTGACTTTTTTTGCGGCATCGGGTATATTAGAAGTGGTACCTTGAAAATCCAGCTCAGAACCTGAGAGCTCCTCATACGTACGTGCTCTAATAAGTCACTTCCATATATTTCCGTATAAAGGGGAGATATTACTGTAAGTGGCCGTGTAAGAAGTCACCACCAAATATTACAAAAAGTTGAGTTGCTCTATTGCAGCATGCTCTGTGGGTCATTTGTCAGGCCAGACAGGGTCAAGGATGCTTTTGCTGCTACTTTGCACTTGCAGTTGCCTCCTCTCTCAGAACATACTTGGATCTGAAGTAAGAGAGCTCAGTGCACTACACTGGTATTCCATCACTGAGAGTTCCATCACTGGGGTATTTCTTAACTCCCTTTTCCCTACCTAATCAGATTTGACCATCCTGCTGTAACCCAAGAAAAGCACGCTGTCATGTCGCAAGCATATGCATTGAGCTTCCTGACTTTGCACAGAGCTTCTTCATTTCTAAATATTTTTCCTAAATTCTATTTCTGTCTAATTTCTTATCTACGTAATGGTTGTTGTCCGCTTACTTTATCTATCTATTCCATGAGGAATCCAAAATGCAAAAGCTATCTACTTTTGAAACCTTCTCGTCATGAAAAAACCCAAAAGGCTCCTGAATGGCAACTCATTGCTCATTCTCACTATGATGATGTGTAAGTGTCGAGAGTAGCTGGAGAAACTGGCAGCTGCCTTTGGAAACTTCCTGCAGTGGCTGCCTGGAAGCCCAGCTCTGCCAGTGGTGTCTGAAAACACGGGTTGGAAAGGACCCAGTGCCTGTAACACGGGATAGGAGGGAAAGATTCTTACTGCAAAAGTCTACTCAAAAAATAAACAGGACTTAATGGGCTGAAATGGGTTAGGAGAAGCTGATGGAATATCATGGCTGGGGAGGCAGTATGGACTCATTACTCTTAGTAAACCAGCAGCTTTGTCAGTGATCAGTACTTCTGCCAACACAGAAATCCCCTGCTGCCTAAATGGGCTTACTGCAGAGATCCAGCCTTACTGTGCTTCAGAATGGAAAATGAGCTTGGGAGCAAGGAGGAACAGGGGAGGTGATTATTTTTTATTTTTTCTTGTTTTCCCCCAAAGGACATGTTAAGATTTCAGGCTCTTTTTAGATGCAGATAGCAGATTACTAACAAATCCTGCTTTGGGAAAAACAGTGCCAAATTTCTGTGCATCCCTAAGAAGTGTAATCCAGGTCAATTTAAAGGTGGAAGCAATTTATTGCTGGCTTTTGAAATGATAAAGGTAATTCACCCCATCATTCATACATTCCTCTGGGTGAGCAGAATCAGTGTTGGCGAGGTGTGATGGTATGTTTCCCACATCTGTGAAAAGCTTGCCTTCATGGACCGCTCGGACCAGAGGAATTGCATCAGTATTGCAGCAGCAAAGCGACAACGGTCCCTCAACCCCTCTGAGGCTGGGTTGGTGCAGAAGGCAACGCGTGTCAGAGAGGCAGTTCATTGTGTAGTTCACTGTGTTTGCCATTTCTTCAACTGCCTTATTCCAACTGTGAGAAAATTTGAATATACCCAGGGAGCAGTTCCTGCATTTTGTGGCTTATTCCGCTCGTCAAATACTCTGTACCGTAACCTGTGGACTATTGGTTGAAACCCAAAGGGGTGGGTTTGTTGGACATCAGTCTCTTACTCCAGCAGACACAGAGAAATGCTCATCCTGGTCTCTTAGCAATGGTGAAAGCAGCATGGAAATTTCAAGAAGTTTCTTTTATCTGTCTCCTGGAGGAACAAAAGTAACCCCACAACAAGCCCTAAGATACAGATTAATTTTCATGAACTGAGAAGGAACTGGAAGGTCACTTCTCTAAATTAGTCCTTCATTCAGAACGTTGTTCAGCATTCTGCTGAGATCACAGGTGAAGATATAAGCAAGGCGAAGAATGAAATCTCTACTCTCCCTTTTTGAGTCCTAAGGTAAATGAATATGCTGCTGCAGGGAAAGAGATGGCAGAGGGTATTTTATATATATGTATATCTTGGTGTCCAATGGCTCTCTCTTACAGCCTGACGCAAAAAAAAGAGTGTGACAGCGTTGCATTAACTTGTGGTCATCCTGCCTTCTGCTCACAACAAGCCTTTTTCCCAGTGTTCCTTAATAAAGAAATCCTAATAGCGTCCTGCAGTCAGCAATATATCCCTGCAGGAAATGTGATGAGGCTTTCAGTTGCCGAAACATAACAGGCAACTTTTTGTATGCGACCAAGACCACTAGCAGAAGACTTTGAGGTGGGGAAAGGCTTGTGAAGATGTGCTTGAAGAAACTCAGTCATTTCAGTCGTCATATATTTAACATAATCGTTCCTGAAGGCTGTGAAAACCCTGAATTATTTCACGTCAAGTTTACTCATTATATAGGTTATTGGCAGCGCCATGTTTAACTTGCTGGAAATTAAGAGCTGTGGGAAAATACTTACACTCATGTAATCTTGGTTTGTATTATGGAGATATAAATACATATATATTTATATACACATACAAATAATATACATATAAATTGCAGTATAAGCATTGACTAACACACACAATAGTCTTAGATACTTCTTGATACAGTGAAAACAACTTGGGTGAACTCTCTAACACGTTTTGTAATGAAAATGTCCCACAAGTGCACAGTTTTAGTTCTAATTACCTAGATTTTCAACATCTTACTTGAAAATACATAGAAGAGAAAGCGGAACCTTGTTTTGCAGTCCTTGGTAATCTGAAAGCTTTCATCAAGCTTATTGTGACTGTCTATGAGTGTGAACAAAGAGAAAAAAGATGAAGTTGTAAAGACTGTGTGCACACATCCTCTTGGTCTTGCATTACGTCATGGAATTATTCTTAGATTTCATGGGAATTTAAGACCGCTCAACAGATAGCATTATAAAATTAAGAGTGCTTTTACTTTAGTTTTTAATTTGTGTGCTTTTTGGCCTCCAGAACTTCCTCTTTCAGTTTCAATGTATCTATTACAATATGATTTTTGAAGTTCTTGTTTTCAGATTTGTGTGATGTGATCTCTCCTTGGCTTGGTTGAAATGACGCAGTAGGTCGTGGTTCCTGCAGTTCCTTTTCCTTCATCATAAACAGCTTGAAGCACAGCAGAGCTCCCGGAGCGCCTATGGGGTTGTGTAACCAGAACCGTGGGGAGCGCGGAGAGCTTGGGGCGCAGCTCCTCCCCTCGCCCTCAAATCCTCAAGCAGTGCAAGGTTGAGAATCCTGAGAGGGGAAGGGGGCTCAGAGTTGTCCGTGCCACTAGCTCACCTCAGAATCCTCCTGACACTCGTGAGGGTTGAGTTGTCTTGCAATTGAAAGAGTTACAGTAGTGCTATAAAGCAGTAGGGCTGAAAATGAATGAACAAATATTGTCTAAGACATCATCTCTGAAGGTAATGACCTCCCGACTCTATTAGGAGTCAGCTGTGAAATACTGGTTTTAACGTTAAGACTTTTGTGCATATGCCTTTATTCTCCCTGAAATAACACCTAATAATAGTATCTGTCCGTACCAGAAATTGTTGATGGAGGAATCAGCCAGTGTGTTCACTTGTTCGAAACACATTGCTTCATAGCTATTAAGTCCTAATAGTTAAATGTATTTAAAGTTTCTGCTGGCTGCAAAACATTTGCTGTCTAAGGAGGCTTGCCCTTCATGTCTTTGCAAAGACTCCAACTGACCTCTGTCTGCTTGAAGTTCAGTGGATCAATGCAGTTTTATGGTTGGAACGGCCATAGTTGTGTGGCAGGTAATTAAACATCATCAACGGGAAGGTTGCTTAAGGTTCATGTATACCATAATTCCATACTATCTTGCCCATGCAGACATTCGCCCTGCACGATACCGAGAATTTTACGGTGTTCCTTTCTAGGAGTCAACCACCGTGAGTGAGTGATGTGTTCGTTGCTGCAGGGGAGAATGAGCAACATGAATGTGACTTTGGATAGCAGTTCCGTTTGCAGAATGGTGTATCCTTATCTTTTGAAGTTTTTTCTGTACAAATCTCTGAAGCAGATGTGAAACCATTCAAAATGCATTTTATAACCTACCTATGTTTACAAACATTTGTTTTCGCAAAAATCTCTCCTTTAAGGCTGTAAGAAGTGGCTACTACCCATACTATAGCCGCTATATGTATTATAGGCACTATACTTACCTATAGATGCTGTTGTCCTCCTCTTTTATCTTCTTATTTTTACCCCAGTTCTCACACATTCTTTTGGTTCAGATTGGTAAAGACTCTTGCACGTGCAGGGAAAGCTGGGTGTAGAACACGTGTGTGCAAAAGGAAATCTAGGGATCCTTGGACTAGGTAGGTGCTGATACTACTTGTTTTTACTCGTAGGCTACTGGTGAGAATTAAATTGAGGTCAGCCCTGGGCATAAAGATTTATTTGCTGTTGTTGGTGTTGATAGTGCATACAATTAATGTCCGACCTCACTCTATTCCCAAGCAGCAGAGCAGATAGCAGATCTTTGCAGGTTCAGCAATGAAAGCTGCTCTCCTGCTGCAGCACCTGAAGGGGAGAAAAATGGTTTCAAAGGATGCCTACAGACTGTGCACACAGGGTGGTGAGAGACTGCTTGGATCTGTCATTCATAAAATTATCATGATGTATCTTAAACTTGTTTGTTTTCTTTAGCTCCCCGTTGCTGAAGTCTTTCCCTCTGGTAGCTGTAAATTTAGGCTTAAGTAGTTAGCTTTCTCACTTCCAGCCTCAGTGGAATCATTCCTGCTTTATAGCTGTTTGTTATCGTGTGAAATAACCAGAAAAGGTGAGCTTGAGTAGCACCTCCTCTTCTGTGCTGTTTAGTCTAGGTGTATTTATAGCCAGCGTCCCGCTCTTAGCGCAGGGCTGCGCTTTCCCCAGCTTTTCAAATGGCCCCTCTCAATCCAAGTGCAGTGTTTCTGAGTGTGTGTAGCCAGTACGATGATATAGATTCATAGATTCATAGATTGGTCCAGGCCGGAAGGGACCTCCAAAGGTCATCTAGTCCGACCTCCCCGCAGTCAGCAGGGACACCCCCAACTAGACCAGGTTGCCCAGGGCTTCGTCGAGCTTCACCTTGAATATCTCAAGGGAAGGGGCCTCAACCACCTCCCTGGGCAACCTGTTCCAGTGTTCCACCACCCTCATGGTAAAGAATTTTTTCCTAATATCCAATCTAAATCTCCCCTTCTCCAACTTAAAACCATTGCCCCTTGTCCTGTCACTGCAGGCCTTTGTAAACAGACCCTCCCCAGCCTTCCTGTAGGCCCCCCTCAGGTACTGGAAGGCTGCTATGAGGTCTCCTCGGAGCCTCCTTTTCTCCAGGCTGAACAACCCCAGCTCCTTCAGTCTGTCCTCATAGGAGAGGTGCTCCAGCCCCCTGATCATTTTGGTGGCCCTCCTCTGGACCCGCTCCATCAGGTCCATGTCCTTTCTATATTGAGGGCTCCAGACCTGCACACAGTACTCCAGGTGAGGTCTCACCAGAGCAGAGTAAAGTGGCAGAATCACCTCTCTGGATCTGCTGGCAACACCTCTTTTGATGCAGCCCAGGATGTGATTGGCCTTCTGGGCTGCGAGAGCACATTGCCTGCTCATGTTCAGCTTCTCGTCCATCAGCACCCCCAAGTCCCTTTCCTCAGGGCTCATTTCCTCATTTCTCTTTATATCTTTTCCTCATACCTCCTAGGATTATGTCTGCCTTTCTCTGTGTCACAGGAGGTGCTAGTTCACGGTCATCCTGATACTGCCAGATTTACCCAAATAGTTTCCTCACACAAAACATGCTTAATGCAGTTATCCACTATCGTTCATCACAATATACAGCGATGCTGGTACCAAGCTGAATCCTTACACTTGTGACCTCTTTTTTGCTAGTCATGGATACCTTGGTTGGTGTATTATTCTCATGTATTTTAAAAGATAAGGTGCACAACATTGAAGCTGTGGAGCACCATTGCAAAATAGCACTTCACAGGTTTCTGGGTTTCATAATGTGCTTGCCAGTTGTAGGTCATCTCCCTGGAGAAATCACTATTTTTTAAATTTAAAATATACTCTTTTTTCTTCACATAGGAATTATTTAAGTGTAAATAAAGTTATTACTATTATTAACAGTGCAGTATCAGCCCTAAAGGATAGGTGGTGCTTCTTCCTAATCAAGGCAGGTTGAGTCCGTGGAGGAATGATTTGGGGTGCCATAAGGATATACACCCAAAGGTTGTATTATACAAATCCTGTTACTTCATATTTGGTGTGCTTATCTCCCACGTCTTGCTTGGAAAACATACCCATAAATTCATTCAGAAGCAAATAGGGTGTATTGAACTATTTGGTCTTTAAAATAAGTCTATATTTTGGATAGTAGAAGGCTGTTACATACCGTCAAGCCAAGAAAGCAACACTTCCATTGTAAAAACAAATACAGGAAAATTTCCTCAAATCAGAAAAGTTTTTTGGTTGCACCTTTCTAATGCAAGTCTTCTCGCGTACAGAGGAACCAGTTGTTCTACTAAAAATAGTATCTTTTCTTGCACAGTAAGCCCAGTTTCCAGGTTTTTCCAGGAAACGTGTAATGTGATGGCACTGATTCAGCCCCGAGAGAACAGCTCTGTCGGGCACCGGCACAGCGGCACCAGGCGTGGGCATGCTGGTGGCCCAACCACAGCCTGAGGATAGGAGCCACTGTGGAGGACAGTGGCACTTGTCTGAGGCTTCCCTCAGAACCAGCAGCAAGGACAGAGGGAGCAGGTATTACCCGTTATTCCACGGGAAGCGAAGCCTAGCAGAGAGCAGCCAGTGCGTAAAGCTGGCACATTTGCCTGAAGGTGAGTTACGGTGGGTTTTTTTCACCTGGCTTGCTCAGATTCCCCCACGCAAGCTCCCTCCGCATCGGGACACGTCAGTGGCACTAAATCTGCTGCTGTGTGATTGTGCAGAGGAAGAAGGGTATGAAATTGCATCTATAGGTTTATAACAGCGCTATTGTTTGCGTTATACCTCTGTCAAATGTTTTTAAACTGAACTGTAATTTGAATTATAAGGCTCACACCGCTGTAGAATAGTTTGGGTTTATTTGGTTGGGGTTTTTTTCGACAGAAAGTCATGGTATTTATGTCAGAACATTATACCTTTGTAAAAAACACATCTTGGCAACTGGAAAAATTTGCGTGGCAAATCAAGGCTCATGCTGTTTATGCAAGAACATACTTCGAAGTTGTAATTTGACATGGGCTTGTTTTTATCTCGCTGTTAAGATATGATTTTGATTTGGGGAGCTTTGCGCTCCCATCTTCACCTTACAAACTAATATAATATTCAGATGCTGTGTGGTTCAATTTGGCTCATCCTTTGAAGAAATACGGAAAATGGTCAGCACTGTATAAACAAATAATTTCAATTCTGCTGGGCCTTATGCCAAGGTGAGAATGTGAGTGTTAGGAGTGCTGAGTTTAAAACACAAACCCTGAATTACATACAGTTTTTGGTAGGTTCCAAGGTAGTTTTGTGAAAATACTGAGAAAATTGCAATAATGCAGGAGGCTTGGCTTGAAGACGGAACCTGGAGAATTTGGAGAACCAAGATAAATGCAGAAGCTCTTGGTGTAGGGTGCATGGAGGCACAGAGTTGTGTTTGTGCTGCTGAAACAGTACTGGGGTTGTCACTGCTTGAAAGGGACACGCGAGCACGGCTGAGTTTGATATGCTTGTGTGTCCCTGGTAAAAAGAATACAGAGTAGGAACAGTTTGATAATGTTCATTTTTGTCTCGAAAAAGACATTTGTAGAACTCATATGTTTCAGTTACAAAGGCTACGCATTTTCCTTTTGTCATAGTTGCAGCATTTCTATGGACAATTTGGATTTGTCCCCCCTGCATTGAGCCTTGTGATGACATCGATACTTTCACTTGTTTGGATTCTTTTCATGGTTAGAATCATGGAATCTTAGAATTGTCCATGTTGGAAGAGACCTTTCAGATCATCTAGTCCAACCATCAACCTAACTCTGATAAAAACCATCACTAAACCATGTCTCTAAGCACTATGTCAACCCGGCTTTTCAATCCCTCCAGGGATGGGGCCTCAACCCCTTCCCTGGGCAGCCCATTCCAAGGCTTCAGAACCCTTTCCGTGTCAACAGTTTCCCTACTCTCCAATCTGAACCTCCCCTGGTGCAACTTGAGGCCGTTTCCTCTTGTCCCATCGCCTGGGACTTGGGAGAAGAGACCGACCCCCCCTGGCTACCCCCTCCTTTCAGGGAGTTGGAGAGANCTGGCTCGTGTCCAGCCGACAGGCGACCAACACCCCCAGGTCCTTCTCTGCCAGGCAGCTCCAGCCACTCTGCCCCCAGCCTGGAGCGCTGCAGGGGCTTGGTGTGGTTCTGGAGGTTTTTCTACATGTTTTCTAAGTAATATTGCTCTTATGTAGAGACGAAAAACCATAAAATTTTACTTAAGATTTTTGACCTTTTAGGTTTGTATTAAAAAAAAAATGCATTTTTAGATTTTTTAAAGTGTAATTTTATTAGCGCAACCTCTTTAAGGTAAGTTCTTGATAAAAAGCACAGATTAATATAAGAGCTTTCGTGACATGAGAATGAAATTACTTGTTTGTTTTAGGCTTGTAATTATTGTCAGTGATGGTTTTATAGTTGCAACTGATTTGTAAGTTTTAATAATCATGGTATGCAATCATACCTTGCAGCATTTTATGTATGAATCCATCTCTGTTTCCAGCTTGTGATATCAGCACACTTAATATGGTTGTATTTTTCATGGTTTAATTAAAACTATTAATTAACATGATTTCAAATTGCCAATTCTGGCCGCCTGCAGATAAATGTAACAAGGATCAAATCGTTGTCCTCTGAGAATGCTGAAATTCCCTGTGAAATTTGTTCAGCCAGTCACAGCTGAGGTGGTTCGCTGGATTTTGGAAGCTGTTTTCAATAGCAGTTAAAGGCATTTTGTTAAAATCACTTTTGTACGGCACGTGGGCAATGAGTATTCTGTGTCACTGAAAGATAAAATGAGTATTTTTCCCTCTGAAATAAAGAGGAGGAGCAGCCTGAATCACCTCCTCTCTATAACGTATTCATTTGTTACAAAACAAGCAGGCAGGGTGAAAATCCCCGAGGTACCCCCCCTGCATGCTTGGTTTCCAATTTCACTACATGATGACTTGAGAAAAAGATCATATCATGTTATTTTGTTATATTTGAGATGTGGAAGGAATTTAAGTTCTTTTATGTTGAGACTGCTTGGACTCTGTAAACGCACATCTCAATTTTCTGTTTCCGAAGGGAACAGGAATAATATATATATATATACACACACAGCCTTTACCTATAGGGTTTTATATACTACTCATGAACATGCCAATTTAAAACATTAGATCTCCTAGCTCATGGGTGTGAGAACCTGACAGAAAAGCAGGACCAGGACCTATCAATGGGAAGGGGGATAAGGCAGATGGAGCGTTCCTTGCTGCAGGTAACGCAGCAGCAATATCAGTCTTCATTAGTTTAATAATTAATCTTTGTTACGCTGATTGTGAATCTTTGCTGCAGAGTATGACTGAAGCTGGTTTTTAGGTGAATTAATGATACCTGTTCTGATGCTGCATACAGAAGTTTTCATGGGTTTCACCAAGTATTTTGCTTGAGGACGCTGAGGCCCCTCAGCTTGGTCAGTCACGGACAGAGGAAATAAGGGAGAAGGGAATGTGGGCAGGTCGGGGGTTTGAGGGGGGGAAGCAATGAAGTTCCCCAAGGATCTGTACTGGGCCAGGCTTGGTTCACTTGGAAAGTGTGTCACAAGTTCTCCTGCTGTGGCACGGGGGGGAGCGTGGATCTTTTGGAAGCTTCATGGGAGAGGATGTGGGGGAGCAGTGGTGGCAAAGGGCTTGCGTAGGGCATCCAGATGTCACGTGCTTAAAGGCTGCGGGGACCTGAGCGTGGAACTGAAATCATGGCAAGCGTTTCTGAACAGTCAGGAGGATGGAGAAAAGTGAAGTGAACAAGTATTTTTTACTCTGGTCTCTAGAATAAAAACACCCAAATCATCCGGACTATAAAGTAATTTTGATTTTTTTAATTAAAATGTCTGTATGCCATTCAAACATCCGTGGAAATTAATGCTACTACAAAACCCCAGTAGCTTTAAAATAATTATTCCTTCCCAGTAGCAAAGGCTTAGAGTCCCGCTGTGATTCGGTAAAAGACAGACCTCACAGAAAAATTGTCCTTCTTTTTGACTAGTCTACTTATTGTTGAGTCAAAGCCACATTTTTTACAGTATAGTCAAGGTCCTTAGATTATCTCCCCTTGACCTGCTGAAGAGCAGTTGCTTTATTTCATTGTTCAGTGCTGTAATAAGGAGGGGAAAAAAAAGACATAATAGGAACATGTTAACACTGGCCACTCTGAGTTCTTGATTTTTGAAAATCTCATGTGTAGGTGAGTGGCAGGTCTTGGATATTAAAGGTTTCTTCAGTTGTTGCTTGTGGCTAAGGCGGGCCAGTATGCATGCATGTGTAGCTGCCAAAAATTGTGTATTTTGATGTTATCTTACCCTACTGCCTCTTATCCTGCAAAGGCTAATGAATTTTGAAAGGCTGTTCACAGGCCTGAGTGATTTAACAATGGGAGAATTAACATTTATATTACCAGTATCTAGTTACTTTTTCTGGAAAGATACCGATTCAGCTAATGAAATATTTTTCTCTGCATTTGATTTTATTATTATTTGATTAGGTATGATGAGAAGCAAAAGGTCTACACAAGGGTCATGGTACTCCATTTTTCATTTAGATAGGGATGGCATCAAAGGACCTGTTTTTCCAAGGATGAATATGAAAAATATTTTATTAAAACTAGATATTATTTAACTTTTAAATACTGTGAGCATCGTGTTTTCTACCAATAAAGATTATTGTAAGAAAGTGAGTTAGCACAGTTGGATGATAAAGCAGTTTCCCCAGCGTGGCATAGGAAGAAATGATCCTTCTCATAGATAGCAGAAAAGTCACACTGCACAGAAATGAGATCAATTAAAGGGGGATGCGTGAAAGGAGTGGAATCAATATAAAAGTATGCTTTGCCAAACATCTAATTGTTACATTAAAAAAAAGCCTGTGTTGAATGCAGATAGAGGCGAACCAGCTAGGAAGGGAAAAGCCGCAACCGTCGTATTCACTCTCTGAGCTCACTCTGCCCTGGTGTGTCCCATACATTCATACTTTCTTCAGCATCATTTTTCAGACATAATTCCACTCTCCATCTTCAACTACATTTCCAAGATGGAGGCATAAGCAATTTGATAATCTGACTGGTGGAGCAGAGCATTTTTGAATGAGAGCAGATGATAACGCTGAGACAAAAGCCTAGCTCATGCAAAGTCTCAAGCATTGGCTGCCTGTTTGGAATAGAGGCGTAATTACCATTGGAAGGGATTGTTTTCTACATGATTGCTTTCTTTGATTAGTTTTCCTTCTTACTCAAACAAGCATTCATTTTTTATTATGCTTCAAATTTATATTCACTCTTGAATTTATAAAAACTCAAATTTTCTCATATAGTTTTCTCGTTAAAATTCCTCTTGTTCATCCTTTTATCCACTGGGACTTGCCATTTCCTTCCCCAGATATTTTCCTGTTTCTATTATTTAATTATAAAATAAATAGAATTTTATTTAGGAAACAACAGGCATATTAACAATGCAGGTAGTTACTTTTCTGGAATGAAATCCTGTAATAAATGGACAGGAAGAAAGGAGAGAAAAATCTATGTAATGACTTCTGTCAAAGACCTTCTTTGTCATTTGCCAGAGGTTGAGGCAGATTTCTCTTCTTATGGATGAACTGCAAGACTGACCACTACAAATGCATTTGTATTCTGAGGGTGTTGCTGGTATCAACAAGGTCAAAACTGGACATCAGGCAACGTTATGGTGATGCCCATCACAATTAGTGGAAAAGTTGTTGCATCTCCTGGTTATGTAGTAGCAGGGCAAAAAAATCTTCATTTTTAGCATTGTACTAACAGGGCAGATCAGAGAATTTAACACTCAGATTGCATACCCACCAAAATTGTAACAATTGGAAGAATCTAACTTTTTTAAAGCCCCATAACATTCATGAGATTTATACAGGTACTAAGAATTCTCAAGAAAATGATTTATCCAGTTGTCATGCAGCAGAGCTAGGATCTGGCTGGGTGCATCCAGCTGTTTCTCTGGTGTAGGAACAAGTAGCCACCAGCCTTTTTTTTTGTCCGGAGGCTTATATTGCTTCCTTGCTTGGCATGCAAACATTGCAAATTAAATACAAAAATGCCTTGAAACAACTAACTTCGTAGAATACAAGAAAAGAACCAGAAAAAGCATAATAACTGTCTGAAAAAAAGAATTAAGAATCCTTGTCTTGTAAATTCAGTGGGTAATTTCCCCAATTTTCTCCTCTTCACCAGACTGAAGCACTATGTGAGCAGCTCCGAGTCCTTGCTATTTGCATGGATCCCCCTCTGCTTCAGTGTTTCAGGCGGGGTGTTCTCCTCCTGGCCTGATCAGAGGTAACCTGTGGGGACCTCTGTGCGGATGGAGGACTGAGACCTGAGTTGGGCTGAGATTAAACGGGATCCTTGGCTGCTTGGTAGGGGATTCATAAGCTCCGCATCCTCCAGCGCACCTGCCCATCTGTCTTTCTGCTGCCGAGATCTCCAGGCACATTCAGACAGTGGCTCCTGGTTTATGTTGTGTCCTCTGGCAGTAGTCTGCTCTCTCTCTGATTTTAAAAATCTTTTGCAGACAGGGCAAGGGGCTCTTTAACCCTTCAGCAGTACCATTAGCAGTTCACATTTCGTCTGAGAGTATGCTGGGTTAGAAGGGCTGTTGGCAAGATACTGTTTGGTCCTTTTAACCACTGAAAATGAAAACAAAACGAAATTGGAAGGTGACTATGTACGGAGATCATTTTGGGCAGCAGCAAAGCAGCCTCTGAGCACACAGCTGGATCTTTGCCGTTCTTCCTGCACGCTGCCTGGTGATTCCTGTTGGTGTGAATTCTGCCTCCAGCGCTGAGTCGTGTGTGTGTAAGGATTGCTGTGTTTGTTCTTTTAAGAATACTAGATCTGTGGATTTTATGGATGGATGGGACTGTTGTGAGACTGCCTTTCCTTTCGTTTAACCCTGGCTGTGGAGTTGCATCAAGTGAACCCTTCAGTTTTTGGTCAACAGAAATCCGTAACCTAGTGAGCCCGTTCACAATGAAGATACTCTTACAGATATTTCATTATATAGTACTGGTTTGGCTCTTTCTCTCCGATTCTCTATTTCAACATTCGAGCAGCCTTTTGTATTGTCTCCTCAGCTTTGCACTTGTACAAACAATGTGTTCAGAAGGAAGCACTTGGAACAGAATTTCGTGTTTCCTTCAACGAGCAACTCTACTCCTTATGATCCTTATTTGTGCACAAGGCTGTTTGCTTGTGGGTTGGTGTTGCTGGGAGGGTATGAAGAAGCCCCCTTCCATGTATAAAGGCACGGTTGTTTTTTTTTCCTCAGGAAGTGCTGCTGGTAAAAGGGGAGAATTGGTAGTGACTGCTCAAGTTCTTCTGCATTGCAGCATATTCTGGTAGTCAGAAAACACGAACAGGGCATAACTTACTCTATTCGTATGCATATTTGAATCCAAGAGCAAGTGAATTGAAGTGGGACAAGAGTGTTGTTTACTTTTACTTCTAGTGTTCTATTTAATATAAGCCTATTTAATTTCACAATATTACGACCTTTAGGTCTTTAGTTGTCCTTGTGTTTAAAATGAATTAAAAATTCCCAATGGCAACATATGGTGATTCTTGGCTGCAAGAAGAGCTCACACAAACCCATATCCCACTGGAGGGTCCGGGACCCATGCTTCCTTCTTTCTTTGGAGTTGCTGCCTCTGGGAAGATAAAGGACCAAAATTTGCCAGCAAGGATCTGGCCAAGCAATGTCCTGACTTCTCCTTTGCGCCTTTGGGCTTTGAAGGTGTCACTAGCCGGAGGATGGGACATAGCTCAGCGTAAACCCTCTGGGTTTGCCCCTGCTCCTGTTCTTTAAAGAACTCTAGTTTGTGTGATGTGTGTTCAAACAGACTAATGGCCTTTCACTAGCAAGATATTAAGTCTCACAGGAGAAAGTAGCTGCTGGTGAAGATTTGTCTGAGCCAGGAGAGAGTATACCAAATCATAGTGAGAGATTAAATGGTTCTGTGAATACCAAGGGGTAATCCTTGTGGGCCGGCTTGACGGAGGATACCGAAATCAGCTGATCCTAAAGTGCAGAATGGTTTTTTTTTATTATTTCCAGAGCTCTGATCTAGTCCCTTCTGACTTTGTTCTTTCCCCTAAAATGCAGTAAAAAAAGGCCATATTAAGCAGTAGGACACTAGGCAATTCAGGTTATGGACCCAAAAATGTCAGAAAACTTCAGTTCTTTAGTGAATTAAGAATCAGATATGGTGATGTGACCATTCATTGCTTAGCCATCCAGGGGCTGAGGGGCATTAGAAGAAAAAATGTAATGCTAGATGTGCTGTACTTTTGTTAGTTTTGTGAAATTTAAGAGATTAAGCAGAGAAAAGTCTTTGTCACAGTATGAGGTTCTCCCAAAGGGTAGGATAACAGATAATCCCTTCGTACTAAAGCTATATATTTCGGCTACAACAGCAATCAAAGTAAAGCCGTGAGAGCCTGTAAAAACCTGCCTGAAGGGCAAACTCTCTCTGGGTGCTACAGAAGGCAGTTTCAAAGTTGATATAACAAGATCAATTCGTTCTTTCTAAACACTGTGTGTTGGATGTTGGGTCTCTTCTGATGCTGTCAGTAACTGTCCCGAGTGCAGCTCTCTGAGGTGTCCCCTTCTTTAGTATCGATGTTTAAAAAAATAAAAAAACCTCTTTGGATGAGGTTGGTGTGTTTGAGGGATGTAGGATTTTTTTTATTATTAATTTATTTTTTACTGGTGGTGTTAAGCTAGCCAGGTGACAGCTCAGATTGATACTCTTCAGGCACAAGCATCCGCTGACCTGCTCGAAATGGAGAGAGGGAAAATAGAAGTGGATCACGCTTACGGGTTGTAAAATAGACTGTTAGTCTGAGCTGCCTTTTGGCCATCCTCAGGCAATCGGAGCAAAAATGGCTGTTGAGTGTTGAATTTGTAGTCTTCCACCTGGGGTTACCAGGGAGAGCCACTGTTTCTCTCTGCAGCTGTATGAAGTCTGCCGCATCACCAAAAGATGACACGTTGAGATGTATTTTACATGAAGGTGGGTGAGGAGTTCTCCTGGGACCCCCTGTGCTAGGGTTAGGGAAGAAAACTCCAGATGAAGGACTGTTGCAGCAGCGGTAACTTTTGAAGCTGGCAGGGCCATTTCAGCAGTTTCACGCCCACAGCGTTCAGGAGGGACATTTCACAAGCTCTGGGAGCCTCTTTTTGTTTGTTTTTTTTTTTTTTTGTTATTTTTGGTTGGTTGGTTTGGTTGGTTGGGGTTTTCTTGGTGTCAGAATACCTTAAAGCTATTTGAATCTGGTTTTCTGGAAATTCTCCTTGAAATGAAGGCATGCTTTCTCTCTCTTGACTGACTTCATTCAGCAGTCTATGGGAGGTAGTGTGACACGTTGCATGCATCACAGAATGTGTAGGTGCCTATGTTCCTATGATAGGTCTAAATACTTCAGCATAACTATGCAATTTTAGAAAGGAAGGACTAAACACTGACTGGTTAATTTTCCTTTCACTGTACCGTATTTATCTCGAGCTTTTCAGTTGTGAGGTCTCCTTGTGACAGCCCGGAGTCCTTTCAGTCACACATGACCCCATGAGCTTGCTTGAGCTCTTGACTTTTATTTTTCATGTAACTTGCAGCCATGACGTGAAGAAATGCAGAACCATTACAAGGCTTTTACAGAACCAGATTTTTGAAGCTTAAAACCCTTGCAAGCTGCTTTTGAAGATTTGCTTTTACACGGGAATTTTCACAGCAAAATTGACTAATTTTGTGCCAAGTAAGGGACAGGACAAGTACAATACTATGCAACTTCTGCTGCACATCCCAAATTTAAATAGCTGTTAGTGATGATGGCAAGTTCTAAAATGTTTCTGAATTAATTACCATGGTAGAGATGAGTGATCTATCAATGGGATCTATCTACATCTGAGTGTAATGTCAGGTTATTCTTTGGAAACCACCCGTTTGGGGTGTGCTTCTCCCCAGTGTCTGCTGTGCTCTTCATATATTTTCTTCTTACTCCCTTGTTGGATTGGTTTGCTTTTCTTTTTCTCTCTCAACCTTTTGAGTCCATGCCAAGAAAGGTGTAGAAGCCCCTTTCCCCCTCTTGACTGAGGTTCGTGATCGGTGAGTAGCATTGCCTTGTGCACGGTGCAGTATGGAGAGCTCTGAGGATTTTCCCTCTTAGTTTCCAGGGGAGATGAAAGAAGGTGATCCTTAAAACCATGAGTTCTAACCAGCTTATGTATGTGCTAGGGGGAGGAGCGGTGAACGGTGTGGGGAACAGACTAAGAGCTGTGACGTGATCAGCAGTTTCAGCCCTGTATGGGCACAGCTGTGATACCGGGAGCGCTCAGACTCAACAGCCTCAATAGCTGACTTTCAAGATTTACATGTATCGCTTGAATGCAGCAAGTTGTGTTCCTTTATTTCCCAGGAAACATTTATAACAGCTGAATTAAACGGAAAAATTAGGGGAGTAACAGAAAATGTCTTAATGCCCCAGCTATGCTCTTTTTAACCTTTAGTTGCTACGTAACCATCGGGAAGGTACTGAAACATATAATAGTTACCAACCGAGGACAAAACTACAAACATGGTTCTGCACAATGTCTGTAGACAAGAAGATGTTAGTGCTAAGTCTTGACCTAGCGTTACCTGCTAAATAAGAAAGCGCAGTAGCAATAAAGTTCCCCAGAAGAGGAAAGATGTACTTTTTGGACAGTGCTTGTAACAGTCTTAGCATTTAGTCAGTAAGTTAAAATGTCACACCAGCATGTTCATTTGTGGACAGTGAATTTCTTGACTGAGCTGTTTGCTTTGATCCTAGGGGTTAGTAATAGCCAGAGTGGCTCTGTGCTTAAACCCCCAGATGATGTCTGGGGGTGAGATGGGAGGTCGCAGCTGAGCTGCACAAATATATATCACCCCTGAGCCACCCCCCAGGCACTACGTAGAGCTTTTATTTGAAGAGCATATTTTTCTCATGCACCTGTGTTTGCCTGAGTCATGTAGGGAGTTTCTTTCCACACTGCTGAGTGTCACCAGGGAGGTCCCCTTTCAGATTCAAGTCTGCTGTCTTTGCTTTTCTGCAGCATTAGGCATTCCCCTCCTCCTGTGCTTCAAAGGCAACGGGAACCAGCCCAGAACCCGGCTGTGTTGCTCCCTCTCAGTCGGCAATCACGAGGTGTACTCATGGCATCTATACTGGTCTTCAGTGGAGGCATTTTAATCCCTATGATGTGGGAAGTATGAAAGTGGCTGGGGCACGCTCACCTTTGAAAATCATGAGCAAGTACATAAAGGGTTGTTGTTAAGGCCACAGATGGAGATTCTGGGAGGAAACCTAGCCTGAACTGAGCGGCAGCAAGGTCCGGGCCACTCCGCACAAACCTTCTCCTGGGTTCAAAAAAGACATACATAGTTTGTTGTAGTAGTAGTAGTTTCATGACTCTAGGAGAACCCCAGTGAACTGTGGTGCAGATGTATATAATTACATCACTCGGGCTCCTTTGGTACCACCCTTCCTGCTCTCTCGTGTGACAGCTTATTGCTCGGACAGAAACAAAACTTCACTAATTCCTCATTCTACAGAAAACACAAAAAAATTTGGAAGCAGTAAGTTTAGGAGTAAGAAGAGTCCTGGGGAAAAAAGCTCAGTAATGCCTCAAGTATAAAACATGCTGTAATTGGTGGTGTATAGAGGTTGCACAGCATAAGACAACTCTGTGTAAAGCCAGTCCCAACCTTGTTTTTGTTGAGTGATCTTCAGCTCTTCGTTTTCCAGAATTTATGTGTGAATCCTGTTAAGGCATCACCACAGTCAAGCCCCGTGGACTGCAAAAATAAGGAATTAGGGAGGGGACAAATTATACAGAGGTGCTTATGGTCAGGCATAAAACCTCATCGCTGCAAATACCTTGTGGGGAGGAAAAATCTAAAATAAACATTATGAGAAAGGTATCACCCTATCAACTGTTGAACAAATGTAGGATGGTGCTAAGAAGTCGTATCAGTTCAGCAATCTCAAAATTCTTCTGCTAGGCTTTACTACCCTTTATAGCCGAACATTTCCTTTTTCTAACTTTTTCCTCCAAAACCTGCAGCAGCTTTGCACCGTCTCTGTCAGCGTGTCAGGGGGCTGTGATACGTCATGATACCCATCCATTTAACATAGAGACATTGGGACCAGAAGAGATGAACCAAGCTTTGAGACTTTGGGGTGTGAATATTTTCACGTTCTATTTGGCAAAATATCTATAGGTATTTTTAAATTTAGTTTTGTTACCAGGTAAGAGTTAAAACGCATGGCACTCGTTTTCCAAGAGCTAAAATATTGAATAGTATATTCTACAAATGCTTAATTAGTTGCTTCCTCTCGTTGTGAGAAGCCTTGGAAATATAATCAGAGTTTCTTCACTAATTTAAAGGAGATAGTGCAAGGGTCTGAGGAGGAATAGATAATGTTAGAAAAATAATTAGAGAGGTTATTTGTATTCAGGTCATGAGACTAATGAAATTCACCCTAAAAGCATCTGCAGAACTGGCCGGAACAGCCCCTGAACTGTTATCCCTGACCCATACCTGGGACTGATGGGTGACAGTAGAGGTCCCAGAGGACTGACAAAGGAAACCTCATTGCAGAAGGAACTGGTTAGGTACATGTGGACAGAGCAAGGATGGCAGTTTGCTTCAAGTTAAGTTGTTCTTTTAAGTTTTCCATGTGCTGTTCGTACAAGCAAACATTAGAAATCGGATCTAGGGTAGGTCACCAGTAACAGGGCCGTGGCTGAATGTGGAATCGGCTCACATCTCTGCTGTCGCGCAGGGAAGTGTTTCCAAGTCTGTCCGGAGCTTGTGGCAAATGCTAAACACGAGACTGTCATGTTTAATTTTTTTCTTCATTGACTTGTGCGATATCATGGAGTAGAATTGGAAAGTCACAGGCACAGCAGCTTCAGAAAAATTTGAAAGCGTTTCAACAGGGATGGAATTATACTCTTAAGTGATGTTGGCACATGAAGAAATGATCTGAAATAATTAAGATTTAATTTAGTCATGACAAGTGCTAGGCAATACCAAACATAGAATAAATGGCTGTGCATAACTAATAGGACAAAAAAAGGCCTAGAGGGGGGCGATGGGATCGAGTGGCGTTGTGTGAGGAGACACTGCATGGGTTTGGACTCTTCAGCCTGAGAGATGCAGCCGAGGTGTGGACATCATAGTGGGATATAAGCTCCAAGGTGGGGAAAAGTGGTTACAGGCAACTTATTAGTTCTTTCTCATAATATGAGAAGTAGGATTAGAGTATATTAAATGAAATTATCCTGTAGCGGATTTAAACAAGCAAATGGAGTGCTTTCCCATGGAGTGGTAAGTGTATAGAACGTGGGCAGATGGCAAAAGCTTAGCGGGGTTCGAGATGCAATTTGACAACTTCACGGAGGAAAAATTCTCCCCTGACCTCACCAGGCAAAGGTACCACCTCTGGCTCAGTAAGTCCTAATGCAGAAGTTTGTAAGCTGCTCCTGGGGAGGGACTTCTCGGCTGGATAGTTACTGCCCGGCGCCGAGTACTCCCGTCCTCTGTTTCGGCATCACTCCATTACTGAATTTCTACGACTCTGTCTGGTTTTGAGACGGTTCTGATCCTTGTGCAAACGTGTAGAGAACCACTGAAATCAGTGACAGCTTTTCTCCACAGCTGAGGTAAGAAAGAATAGATGCAAAGTCTCTTTGGCTAGTTGCCATGAAAACAATTTCACGACTGCTTTTACCGTGCAATAAATTACCCAGAAAAGAGAATAGCAGATTAATTTAATAAATTTAATCCCAACAGCGTATTGTTTTATTAAGCAATGCTATGGCGCAATTAGGAGTTGTAACTGATTAAACACTTTATAACCACGGAGCTATTAATTAATACTAAATTACAATAAAATTAATGAAGTAACATAAACAAACCACACAAATGCTTTAAAACGACAGTGATAATGCATCAACTACAAAGCTGCTTATGTAAACTATTTCTTAGTTTGCTGAAATTAGTATTTATATAATAAGATAATTGCAAAAATGTAAATGGGGCAAGAAGTGCATTCCTTAACGATTTTTCAATTCAAAAGACTCCTTTGATGAGAAACATGGCTTTTTAAGCTGGATATTCTTAAGTAAGTGTTGAAGCGAAGTCCTTGAACCCAAACTTATTACTATAGGGAAAAATCTAAAAAGTAAAACTTAATGTCAGCTTCAAGACCTTGCCTGGATTTGACACTTGTTTGTTTTATTTTAATATAAATCTGAACAACTTAGGCATTGCTAAGCTTTAATGTTGTTATGATGTATTAATACCACAGCTCAGAGTCTGTTCTCATAAGCAGGAATGACAGGAAATGTATGAAACAATTTGCATGCTTAAATGATTTGCTGGATTTGGATGGTTTACAAATTCTAGAAATCCCACAGGTATTCATTTATCATTGTGCATTAAGTAGAGAAATAAAAAATACATGATATCGAAATGCTGGACTACAGGGGCTGGTGGCAGTATGAGATACAGAAATACTTGCTTAGTTTTTCATACCTGGGATCAAATCTGATTAAGACCAAATACATTACAGGAATTTAAAACAAGTTTTAGCAGTGTCTGAGAACACCAAGCAGCAAGACTGCCAAGGTTTATGGGTTCTGTATGGGGCAATGTACAAACTCCTCTAAACAGATCGGGTTTTTAATGTCATTTTGGAACCTACTGATAGTTAAAATTGACTGTTTTGATCATTTTACAAACAGAAGCTCTAGAAATGCGCTGCTTTTTTTTCCTAAATAAGTTGTTCACATTCCCTCTAAAGCCTAAAATGATTATGCTTGTAGCTTGCTGTTGAATGGTATTTTAAGTGCCAAATTAGTACAAAATAGATCTTGCATAAGTAAAAATCAAAGGCTAAGTGAGCAGGCTAAAAAAAAGTTTGTTACAGATGTTAAAATACCTTAGACTTCTAGTTTCTGTATCTCAGGCAAAATTTGGTATTTTTAATGTGTTTTAATACATCAGTGTGACTAATCCCTGATGAATCAACAGTTTCTGTCCTATCATCTTGCGTGTTGTACGTAGACGTGTATGTGAACAGGGAAATGCCTTTGCTACAGTGTCCTGTGGAGAGATTTGTGGAAACTCATAGGCATAATGCGTGTGTGATCCTCAAGTGGAATGGCCTCGCAGGTACCCATTTCCTTTCAGGTACCAAAGTTTTTGCAGCTGAGGGTATTGTTTTGAACAGTAACGGGCATGAGTTTATGATTTTGCCTTTAGTTATGTTTGTCAACGGACAGAGGGCTGATGGATGAAAAGGAGCTAGGAATATATGTGTTCGGAACCAGTGGCCAAGAAGGCCAACAGCATCCTGGCCTGTGTCAGGAACAGCGTGGGGAGTGGGACTCAGGAGGTGATGGTCCCCCTGTCCTGGGCACTGGTGAGGCCCCACCTCGAGGGCTGGGTCCAGTTTTGGGCCCCTTCCCACAAAAACGACATTGAGGGGCTGGAGCGGGTCCAGAGAAGGGCAACGGAGCTGGTGAGGGGTCTGGAGAAGAAGTCTCCTGAGGAGAGGCTGAGGGAGCTGGGGGTGTTCAGCCTGGAGAAAAGGAGGGTGAGGGGAGACCTTCTCGCTCTCTCCAACTCCCTGAAAGGAGGGTGTAGCCAGGGGGGGTCGGTCTCTTCTCCCAAGTCCCAGGCGATGGGACAAGAGGAAACAGCCTCAAGTTGCACCAGGGGAGGTTCAGATTGGAGAGTAGGAAAACTGTTGACACGGAAAGGGTTCTGAAGCCTTGGAATGGGCTGCCCAGGGAAGGGGTTGAGGCCCCATCCCTGGAGGTATTGAAATGACGGGTTGACATAGAGCTTAGAGACGTGTTTTGGTGATGGTTTTTTGTATCAGAGTGAGGTTGATGGTTGGAGTAGATGATCTGAAAGGTCCCTTCCAACCTCAACGATTCTAAGATTCTATGATAAATGTATATGTTGCTGAAAGTTTCCTTGAGGTAGTTCCATGTAAGTGGGAGAAATATTAACCAAGCCAAACACAGCCTCAAACAGGCTAACATAAATATTCGACAGACCGGGGGATGAATGACTGTGGGAGCTTATATTCCTGAACCTTATTAAGATGGAGAGTAGGAGGGAGATTTCAGGAGGACAGGGATGAGTATGAACAAACATGGTAGAGCAACCACTTGTTTAAGAAGCTGAGTGGAATGATGCCATACTAGTGCATGTCTTCCCTATTTAACAACTCTTTCTAGATGGGAGGCAAGCAGAGTGTGAGTGAGGAACCATGTCTGGGACTGTAACTGGGAACGTCCATCTGCGGGTTCTGCCCAGGTTCCTGATGTGGAGTGTGTGGCTGAAACCACAGCATTATTTTTATGGTCTAGGAGCAGCTGCAGCTCTGTGTTTGCTTGGACAAAATCCTAACTCCTTTCCTGTTTCATGCAGATTTTGGATTTGGTGTCTCTTGCTGTCGGTTTGTTACTGCGGAATACATGGATCTGTTTGAACTCTGGTGCAGACCTGACTTCCCTTGAGGACTAAGATTTTCAAATGTACATTGGGGTGTACCCCTTTCTTTCTGAGTGCAAAGGGGTTCCTAGTTTCTCCTTAGCTGTGTTTGCTGAGGTGGTCAATCAACCCTGCTGTTCTCCACCACTCCCACTGCACTCCCACCTCTGCAAACCTCACGACTTGGTACCTTACAGGACCTTTTGCGAAACTGGTTTTTTTTTTTGCCAAACGAGCCACAGCTTGTCACTTAAATTTGTTCCACTGTGATGAAAACAGATTGGAGGGTGAGCTGGTGGCCTGTGCTCCCAGCAGGGCTGGGGGAGTGGGTGCCTCCGGCGGCACCGCCGTGAGGAGCAGCTGTGGGGAGGCTGGGAGACGCGTGGGCACAGGCAGCTTTTCACTTGGCAGAGCTGGGGCTGGGTGAGGACGTATTCCCAGTCTCCCTCTCTCTCTTTCTGGCTTTCTCTCCAACTCCCCTCCTTGGTGATTAAGAGCATTTCATAGGAAGGGACTGGCACCGTGTTTTCTGCTTTTATAAAGAAGTCAGTATTTAAGCGAGCTAAAGCCTTTTCAGCCTGAATAAGCCAAAGAAAGATAAAAAGCATTTTCTACATTTCTCCTCTCCTCTTGTCAAACCAAGTCTTAAGTCTCCCATGTTGAAGAACCCATCTGTTTCATGCTTTAAGACATCCTCTGAAAGGAATAAGATAAGCTGGAGGAACAAGGCAGCGTTCCTGCGTTAGCTGAGGGTCACATCCTGTACGTAATGCTCAGCAAAGAAAATGGTGTGAAAGCACTCGGTTTCCCTCTTGAGCGAGGTGAGGGCAAAACAAGAGTCCGAGGGGATATGAGACCTCTTCTGCTGGTATGCAATGGTGCTGGCACTTCATGCCTTCCCGCAGCAGGGTCACAACCGATTTCTTGGACACTGCACTGCAGACATTGTGCATCAGGAGGAGGTGCTAGGCTGCTAGCGATGCTTTTTGACTGGTGACCATAAGGAAGGAGTAGTTGCTTGGGAGATACCTTTAGCTCTGGACATGATTGGAGAATCTGTACTCCAAGCTTCAGCTGCGGAACATGAAGGATTTTTTTTGAATACTTCAAAAAAGCAAGAGTTTACATGGATCCTCACGCTGTTTCTCATGTCTCGGTATCTAAGGAGAGAAGCGGTCAGTGTACATGAGGAACACTGTCTTGGAAACCAGCTGTATAACTCAGGTAGTAGGAAACAAAAAATGTAAATCAAAGAAAGGTCCTATGAGCATGTCGGGATAAACCAGGAGGGCAGGGCTCTAAATTACATTTTCTTTTAAGAAGTAGTGATCATCAGCTGAGGGAAACTGCAGGAGGGACAAAGTATTGATAAATAGTGTATATATACATGTATATATTCCAATTGTCTGTCCTTTAGGTGTCTAGGAAGCATTCTGAATGTCATGAAATTCTGCACACTTTTCTAATGTATAGAAAAGCGAGTCTGTGTGGCACAGAGTAGGGGAAAAAAAATCAGAACTGAGATTGTAATTGTGGAATTTGATCCCCGCTCCTGTGTTCAATCAACCAGGATCCACCAGCTGTGAGAAACCAGTATTTACATGCATTACAAACAGAGGCAGACACAAATATATAAGAAATGCATACAGAAAGTGAGAAATAATGCTAAAACAAATTACTTACTTTGAATCAAGTTTACTTCATTTGCCAAGAAAAGTGTGACTGGGTTGATTTTCCAGAAAGTAGTGATTAGTCTCTCCAGAAGGCAAATTATGTGAATATTTAAAGAGCTGCTCAGTGTTCTTTAATTTCTTGAGTTACAGAGTGTATCTTAGATGCATAGAAATGCAAGATTGGAGACTGAGAGAAGTGTAGAGATGGAGTTTGTTAGTGTAGCATGTACAAAAATGTATGTACTGTGAGAATTATTATAGGTAACATTTGCTCAATTACAATAACGGTGGTAATTTTCAAAGGTGCGTGAGAGATTTAGGATTCTTGCTTCATGTAAAATGTGAATTTGCATTCCTTAGCTTTAATAATACTGCTTTTCAGGCTGATGTTTGACGTCAATTTTTAAAGTCCTTGTGAGTCACCTTAGTGGGAGAGGGAAGAGGCCACGTGAAAGTAGAGGTTCAGAGAACATGCTGGAAAGCAAAAAGTAAATGTCATGTAGAAATCAATAAAAAGCGTTGTGGTTTGGGCTGGACTGGCAACTGAGATGAAGGCAAGACCAAAGAAATTAATGAGAACATTATTTTTTACAAGTTTCTAACTAGCAGTACCCTGTGCGTGTCTCTGATCTTGTTCTAGTTAATGTTTTCGGGGATGGATGTGCTCGTGGCCGGGGGGGGTGGTAGGAGAGCAGCCCCATGGCAGCAGGGAAGGGCAGGGAGGTTGGCAGCCCGGAGCGAGGGCTGGGGACAGGCGGTGGGACCCCAGAAGGAGCCGCGGGCAGCGATGACATCGTAGGTGTGTCTGTGAGGTCACAGGCGTTGGAGGAAGCTGATTGGTGAGCAGCAGGGGGCTTTGTGAGGCGGTGGGACCCGTCAGGGGTAAGGCAGAGGAGCGAGAGCTTGGGGAGGGCAGAAGGGAGGCAGAGCAGAGGCCCGTGCTGGTGGCAGCGTGTGAGGACACTGGGGATGTCCCAGAGCCAGGCCGGCAGAGCTGGTGGGGGTAAGGGCGATGTGGCTCGGAGGCTGCTTGTGAGACTTCTTCAGACAGGCCACTAGACAATTAGACATAGTTACTAACCCGGAGCCCTAACTTTAAACCTAAACCTCCTGCCTGGCTCTTACCCAGTTCCTAGCCCTAAATGCTTACTTCTGATCTGAAGCCTCAAGACATAACCTCTTACCCTAACTCTTCCACTAAACTGAACCCCTAAACACGAAAGTTTGCCCATGCCTTAAAAACTAACCAGAAACCCTAGGGAGAAGCCCAAACACTCACCATCATCTCTAACCCCGACCCCTCACTCTAACAGGTGAAGTCTCATCCCCAGCCTTACCCGTAGCTCTCATCCCACAGCAGACAACCTCACCAGATACACCAACCCAACATGTCGACCTGAATCCCTAAGCCCTTGCCCCCAGCTCCCCCCCGCCTCTCGGCAGTCTGTGGGCCAGGCAGGAGAAGGGCAGGGTTGGGGGGTCCTGGAGGGAAAGGCCGTGGTGGGAGGGAGCTGCTTAGAGTCAGGGGAGAGGGAGCTGCAGCTTAAGTGAGGTGTAGGGAAATGTGATGTGGTGGGTGTGTTGAGGTCAGTCCTGTTGGAGGAACCTGACTGGGGAGGAGCAGAGCTTGGGGAGGGCAAAGACCAGTGTGTGGGTGCTGGTGTGAGGAGTTGTCTGTCTCAGTATTTGCCCTGACATTTAATTTAAAGCTTTCCCCTGGCTCTTACCCCCAGTCCTCTAATTCTGAACCAAATCCCACTTCAAAGCTGAACCTCAACCCTTATCCTAAATGAGCCCTGATCCCTTGACGTGCTACCCCCAAATCTAGCCTTAATCCAACCCCCTAACTAAGAAATTCAGCCCATCCCCTCCCTCCCTGCTAACCAGAAGCCTTCTTCATGCTCTGCCTCACTCTAGAAACATACCACCAGTCTGCAACAGGACATACCCCAGCAGTTGCTAGATCTGGACATTAATGCTGGGTGAGCACAGACGTACGAAGAGGCAGTGGGTCCTTCAACACTGACTAAAATATAACCAATTTCACTGGATCAAAGCCCCTTGGCCATTGCAAGCTGGTAATGTCAGCAAACCAGGAGAGTCAGCAGATGGCTATGGCAAAAGGTCAGGAACCCATTTCAGGAAAACTCAGAAATTAATCCTCTATATGCCAGGAATTGTAGCACTTGTACTTTCCCAACTATTCATTCAGTCTTCAGAAAATAAAAAGTTATAAGGATCTGGGCAGAAGTACAGATTGATCCTGTCCTTCAGAGTTTTGATATTGCTCATGGGTGGTCTCAGGAACAGACACCTCTTCACTTTTCTTATTCCCAAACTTGGCCTTTTCTTCTCCTTTAGGTGAAAGGAGTCGTTATTGTATCAATAAGAAAGGATGAGAAAGCTGCTCTCAAAAAAACCCAAGATCTTGGAAATAATACCAAAAAATGCTTCAGATTTAATGACAAGAGTTGTTTTTCAGGCAGTCATCAATTGTAGAAACTAAGCTAGCCTTCAGTTACAGCCTTGAAATGTACAAGAATGGAGTACAATGTACAACAATGGAGTCAAATCCAGTTGG
>VXAK01020147.1:140-11835 GCA_013399435.1 Arenaria interpres | reverse complement strand
TATTAGTCGCCAGGTTGAGTTCCTCCTTAGACTTCTGGTGAAAAGCTGATACTCTTCGACACATTTGATCTGACAGTTCTCAGTGAATCTATGACGCGATGTAACGCAGCATAATCATACCACTTGTGTATTTTCTGTTTCTATGTATTTGAGAGTAAGGGAATACTGCATACACTGAAAATAGTTGTAATATTGTAACTGAGTACAAAAGAATGGGTTATTTTGTTTGTGTAAACTAATCTCATCTCTTAATTTAGATCTGAACACATTTTAATGATATTAAAGAACAGAAATGAATTTTTCTTAGACAATATGTATTAATTGAAAGGCTTAATATATAAAATTAATGCATATGTAATGCACTGCTCTTGACTGCTGGCAAATATACATTTGTAATCTAGAAGACATGAGAAGACTTAACAATATATCAGATTTTAAGTTTACTTTCACTAAATTTGTAGTATTCTACAAAGTACTGAGTGGGAAATCGGCACTACCACTTTTACTAAAATAGTTCGCAATAGCTGAGAACACTTTTGGGACAGTACTATGATCACCCTAATGTTGCACAGAAGTTATATTAAGTTTAAATATAAATTTGATGATGTTGGTTTTTTACTCAGAAGATTTAAATCAGTAGAAGAATACTCAGGTTTCGTAATAATGTTTCAGGTATGAAATTTAATAAAAAGAAGAAATATTTTCTTCCCTTATTCCCAACACCCATCAGAAATGATTCAGAATTTCATCTGGGGTTATCTAATCCAATATGCTATGTGTGGGAAGGGAGAAGGTATGTGACCACCAGCCAGCTTTTATAAAATTATGGGAATTAGTACTATCAGAGAACATATGGGACTATTAATATACCAGTTTGGGTTTAATTGCAAGGAAAACATTGTAACAAATCTATGTAGGAAGTGTAAGTTTCATGAGTGTTAATTCTAATTATGAGAAAGACTGTCTCAAAGGGCCTGCTGTTTACATGTTATAACTAACTTTAACCGTTACATCTAGAAGATAAGGTTGCCTTTCAGAAATGTTAAGGGCCATCTTATGGAGCAGTTTGTTTGGACATCTTTATAGGCAAAGGTACTTTATAAGTAGGATGTAAAAGTATAAAGGGATTGTTTATTAGTTAGTACACAAAACAGACAGTTGGTATTTACTGAGTTATTAGGCTAACCATTAGTGTGGTCACTGCTCCTTATAATGCACCTGAAGCGTCTCTGCTGTCCAGGAAAGTATCTGTCAGGAGGGACAGGAACTGCATGTATCCTGAGTACTGCTGATTTGCCAGGTACCACCAGTTCTATCATCCAGATGGCTTGACTATAAGATCCCACAATTACTGCTTATGCTGAGTAGCTTGTTTTCCTTCAGGATTTTACAACTTTACATGTTGGCAATTTCTCTCTTGAATCATTGATGCACTGGAGGTCCCGCTTCTGTCTGCAGTGTTTACTTTCCTAATGCTTTTTTACCACCTTACTGACAGTTTTTCTCAACAGTCCAAACCAGACCTGTCGCTGCCATCCTTGTAGACAGTTACACAACTATCTACAGTTACATTGGCGAATGGCTTACAGCAAAGGTTAGAGAGAAGGAGTTACCGAGAAAATAACTGAAAGAAATACTCTGTTGGAGCAATGGGGAAGATATTCTGAGAAAACTTGCTTTATTTATTTATTTATTTTTAATTAAAGCATATATTGATCTAAAACTCTTCACATTTATACATATAGAGACATAATTCCCAGGGTAATAGTAATATGAAAAATGATGCATTTTAAGATGAAAAGGGATTGTTCCAGAACAATTCACCTCCTGGACTTAACTAATGCTTTTAAACTAGAAGCTTAACTGTCATATGATCACTATAAAGTTTCTATAAAGCAATAAACAGCTGTCATTGATGGGTATATTTCCCATCTAAATAATCCTATGAACAGAACCATCTGCCCTAACCTACGCATTTTAAAGTCAGACTTGCTAAAGAACCAGGCATATGATACTCCAGTTATACCCAACAAGAGAACCAAGTACCTGCATGGCATAGTTATCTGAGCTCTCAGATACCTAAAGATGAGAAAAATAATTCTCTTATAACAAGTTATATCTCCATTGATAATAGAGACGTATTGGGTGACTTGGATGTAAGAGTTTAAATTTTTATTCCTACTTTAGATGTATTGAATCCAAATCTATTACCTCCTGGCTACGACTAAATTATGTAGCAAATTCTTGTCCAAATTCAGACTGAAAAAGAGCAGAGCTCTCTTTTGGTCAGTGAAGTCATGTTTTCTTCCCATGAAAAGGAAGAAGGCCAAAGCAGAAGATGTATGAAACTGGGTTTCATCCTGACATCGATTCAGGTCATTGTCAGAGAATTTGTTTGTCAAAAACAGAGAGTTAGATACCTTGATAAGAACCTAAAATAGGTTGGAATGAATCTTTCTTTGCTTCGCTGAGGAAGCAGTGTAAACTAAACATTTTTAATAGGGGTAAAATGCTCACATCCAATGTATAATGCTCTTTAACTAATCCAGTGTATAAGGTCATTCAGAAAATTTTCCAAATGTCTCTGTATAGAAAAAGCCAGATCACATGGTAGACCTGGGTCCGAAAACAAACTTTTTTATTTTTATTATTTTTAATTTCTTTCCAAAATATAAGAATTATTTTATGGGAAGAAAATTTAAATTTTCACCCTTCTTGATGCTATAAAATGAATCTTGCAGTAATAAAGATCCTATATGAGCAGCTTCTTTAGGAAGAAGGAAGAGGGAATATTCCAATTCAAGAAGATTGCTGAAAGGCAGGAAAAAGTAGGGATCTTTTTAAACGGTTTCATTTGGAATGAAGAATGTATTGAACTGTTCCAGCTTGATTAATTCACAAATGTTTCAAGAGAAAAATAGACCCAAAAGAGAAACTGAGTAAGATGTTTGTAAATAAATATATAATCATAATTATAAAACTGATTTTCAAAGAAAAAATATGGCTGTAAGAAACTTTTCTGAAGGGATGTTTCTATAAGTCTATAGTCTAGTCCTTATACATGTTTTCATTTCTTTTAAAGTGACCTGAGGCAAAAAATTGAAATTTTGAAAATTATAACAGAAAATATACAAAAACATTGTTTTTAATATGCTTGAACTTTTTGGCATTATGGAAACTGAAATTCCATTTTTTCCAAATGATCTAAAATTATATGGGGGGAGACACAGTGTGGGATTTTTTTTTTTTAAACATTTGGCTATAATTTTCATATTTAGTGCCTTGCCTCTTGGGAACTGTTATTTAGAAGCCTCGTGTTCAAAACTGATTAAATTGAAACTGATGAGCAATAAAGAAAATTAGATTCCCTAGGGAACTGTGTCCACAGATCATGAAAGCCCTAGCCATTAAACAATATGTAAAAGGAAGATTCTATGTGAAGATTATTAAAAGAGTGCAACAAAAGGCAATATTAAAATCTGAGTATCCATAAATAAATTTTTCAATTTACTTTTGTTAACAAGGTTTTTAAGAAACAACAATGCTGACATTTTTCTAAGACATCATTCCTTTGAAAAATTGCAATAAATTATGTGTATAAAATGTGAAACATATTTTTGAAATAACTGAATTAAACAGAAATAGAAAAAAAATTTTTTTAGGTTTTACTAATGTTTTCTCTTTTAAATGTGGGGCAAACCATATAAATAAATAAATAAATAGAGAAAGGTAATTGACTAGTAAAAACATACGACTATAATAAATGAAACTGAACAAAAATTACATCTTTTAATATCATTTTTCTGGAGTTGAGCTATATAACAGTATTGAAATTAGATCAGTAGGATATTTCAATCTAAAACCTATCAAATGTGTTTGTTCTTGGACACACATTTGGGCTAATTTTACTTTTTCTTTAAATCAATAACATTCTGCTATAAAAGAGTTATTTTGGGGTAATAGTTAGGCATGGGATATGGATCTTGAAAGTGATGGATCATTGAACCTTTACAGTTCAATAGCACCTCAGATGCAGATTCATAGAACTTTGTGAACTTCTGCAAGTCCTTGGTCTATCTTGTCGATTTGCATCTCTCAGGAGATTACAGTTATTAGTAGACCTTGTAACATAGTTTTCCTCTGCAAACAGCAAGTGGGGGTGAAAGAGGAGCCTGAAGCTGCTTGAGACTGTTTTAATGAGTGAAGCCTCCTTGAACTGACTTTCAGAAAATACATTAATTGCAGAAAGGTCTCATAATAATTATAGTATCTTGAAACATGTAAGTTATCTTGGCTATAAAATGGGGCCTACACAATCAAATTATTACAGGCACAATATTAAACTGCCTCCTTTTTGTCGTTTGCTCCCACTATTAGCATGTTCTTATTAGCCAAGTTAAAGTATTTCATTTCTACGGACTTTATAGTAGATGGGTTTTATATTGCACTTCAGGGGCTCCAGGACTAATAACACATCTCTTCAAAACGTGCAGTGAAGCAGCAGTGCTTTAAGTACCCCATGCATGCATTCCTGCATTCTGAGAATATCCTTAAATCAACAGACCTCTGAAGATGTAATAAACTTTCAGGGCTTCCCACCCCACAAAGAAAACTTTTGTAGTATTAGATGTATCCTTCGTTTTTTGGAGGGTTTTTTGTTTGGCTTTGGTTTTGGTTTTGTTTTTTTTGTCCTCAAGAGAAAGGCAGAAAATTGTGTGTTAACTAATAGACTAGCATAATTGGATAATACGAGTACTCTGTAATGGAATAGAACTGTCATGAGCTTCCTGAGCAAAAAACTCATGTTGAGTTGAAGACTCATCATGATAATGTCCAGGATAACATACAGGAGTTTTTTGGCTAGGTCAAACCACTACTGTAAATTTGTCCTGGTTATTTCCATGTGGGAACCAGACAAAGATATTTTTGTTGAAAAGACATTTTTTTCCCAAAATACCTACCATACATAAAAAGCACTTTAAGATTTTTTTTTTTTCCCAGAAGGTATTAGTGAAAGCAGAACAAGTTTTTAGCTAAGTGAAAATGTGAAACAATTCAGCCAATTTTACCATCAGCTGCAATTTATTCCATTGTTCCTCTGTACTTTTTCATCCAGGATAGCTGCTTATGCTACATTGAGTTCTACTCTTTCCAAGCTGTACATCACTTATGCTTAATTATTCTGCCTCTATCAGAACATTGAAAAGGTCCAGAAGATATTGAAAATAGCATTTTCCCTCAAGTTAATTCTCAAAAATAAGTTTCTTTTCTGTAACCACAAATAAATTTTGCTTGTAAAAACTCTTCTACTGTGGCAAAGAGTTGCAAAACTACGCTTATAAGAAATTTTTATACATTCTTTGATGCTGGCATAATTTCTTTAAAGGCCTATTTAATGCAAAATTTCAGAGAAAAGCCACTACCTTTTAAATCAGTTCTAAATTAAAATATAAGAATGTTTGAAAAATCTTTCTGTAACCATGATTTTGTCATTTGTTCAATCTCTTATCAATTCTGAGTGAAAGATTTTGGTTTACAGACTTGTAAAAGAAGTTAATATACTAAAAATGGTCAGTATTATGCCTAAGGTAATCTACTATTAATTACTGTTTCAGCTTAACCAAATTTATTTCTGTACAATTCTTCTCTTTCAGACTGCTGAATAAAATGGTCATTTGTTTTTACTACTGAAATATAATACGTATTTTTTAAAGACGTTATTTCTGTTGAGTTCAGTTTTGATATGACAGAACTAAGAACAAATTTTTTAAATTCAATTGTAGGTATTGTATTTAGCTTTCACTCTTTCCAAACTAAGAAACCCTTTACTACTATTAGAGGTCCTTTCAATTCTCTTCATCTACAGGTTCTAACAACTGCTGGTCATATACGATGCCCACAGTATATCTCTAACTCCAGTGGTTTCAGGGCTTTTTGTGTCAAAATTTGACATGCAGACCTTTGGCTTAATCACATTCCTATTTCAATGAGCTGCCAAAATTTTTCTCCAGACTACTCTCTGAAACTGTCATAAAACTTAAATGTATGTGGTGCAACCTATCAATCTTTTGTTGTCAGCTGATTTGTTATTTCTCAAGCTGAGAACTTATGGATGAAGATCAGGGGAGAAACTGACATGCATAACATCATGGTGGGCACTGTCTCTTATTACGCAGTCAAGAAAGGAAGGTATCAGACAACTGTAAGGAATCTCAATATCACAGTCCCTGGTTACCATCGGGAGCTTTCTGTTGGAAGTGTGGTACAGCTGGCAGCAAGCAATCCAGGAGATCTTTGGAATATGTTTAAGAGAATTTCTTAACACAGGTGACCAGTAACTAGAACCAGTCTGCTGGACCTGCTGCTTAATATTAAGGAAGAATTGGTCAAAGCTTTGAAGATGATGGCAGCCTTGGCTACAACAAGCAAAAGACTGTGAATTTTAAGGTCCTGAGAGAGGGAACAAGCTGAGCAGCTGTATCAGATCAAAGTTAAGTGTGAATAGCAGGAGGCTGTTAACACTAAGCAACAAAATACTCACTGAGCAAAAAATAAAGTACATAAAAGGCTGAAGGAGGGATGGGTATTCAGCAGGAGTATAAAGACATTGTCCAAGTTTACACGAATAGATTTAGGAAATTCCATTCAGCAGCAGAATGTGTTGGGAACTGACTACAACCCCCATTCCCAATCTCCTTTGCACCACTTGAGGGTTGGGAGACAGAGCAGTTAGGAATGAAGGAGTGAAGTTGAGCTGGCATGAAGCAAGGGGAAATGTTTTTAGTTTTTGTCTTTCTTTCTCACTATTCTATTCTATTTTTAATTAGCAACAAATTTAGTTGATTATTTTCTCCAAGTCTAGTCTGTTTTCCTTGTGACGGTAGTTGCTAACTGTTCTCCATGTATTTATCTCCACCATAAGTTTTTTCATATTACTTTCTTCCCCCAACCTGTTGAGAAAGAAGAGTAATGGAGTAGCTGAGTAGGGTCTGGCAGCCAGCCAAAGTGAATCCATCACAGAAACATCTAGAGATGTTGAGGGAGCTGGTTGATATCATTTTGAGGTCAACCTCCGTCAATTTTGACACGGTGATCATGGTGATCAGAGGAGATTTCTAGTAACCTGAAAGTCAAACACATAACGTTCATTTTCAAGGAAGGCAGAACAGTTTGGAGAATAACATCCTGTTTCATATAACCCCAGCTTCAAGGAAGGTTATCAAGAAAAAACTCCTGAAAATCATTTTCAAGCACATGAAAAACAGGAAAGTCATTAGCAGTGTGGATTTACCAAGCATACAGTATGCCTGACTAACTGACGAGCTTTCTGTGGTGAAATTATTTGCTTGCTGGATGAGGATGATCAGTCATGTTGTTTGCCTTGACTTTAACAAGGCTTTTGACACTGTCTTCCATGATATCCTTATAGGTAAATTGATGAGGTATGGTTTGGACAGATGTGTTTTAAGATAAGAAAGTTAATTTTTCGGCTCAAAGCATGGTAATCAGAGTACAAAATTCAGCTGGAGCCCAGTAACTATTGATACTCCTCAAAGGTATCCAGAACTCTTCTTGACACTGAGAATGCTCAGTTTAAAGTCTTCATCTGGATAATGTGAAGGAAAGCTCCCTCAAAGAAATCTGTGGATAGCATAAAAAGTGGGAGGGGAGTAATTGATGTACTAGAAGGAAGGGCTGCTATTTCGATAGTCCTTGACAGAACAGAGAAATGGCCTATCAGGACCTTCATGAAGTTCAACCAAGTAAAATGCAGCTGAACAGAAACACTCCACACAACAGTATAGGCTGAATACTTCCTAATCAAGCAGAGTCAGTGCTGAGGTTAGCACAGGTTACTCAGGGTCTAATCTAGTCAGGAACAGAACCTAACAGGAATGGAGGCTACACAACCTCACCGTGCAACCTGCTCTACTCCTTGACTGTCCTCACGGTGAGAAAGTTTTTGTTTATATCCACTCTGAACTTGCCTTGTTTCAACTTATGCCCCCTGTCTCTCTTCCTCCCAACATGCACTCCTGTGAAGAAGAGCCTGGTTCCCTCTTAGTAACCTCCAGCTAAGAGCCAGCTAACTGCTGTAGTGGTTATATGCTGACAGAACTGCCTTCACGAACGTGTTATTAGGTGAAAGAATACAGCGCTAGCGCTCTCGTTTTTTGTAGATAAGTCAATGGGAATTCTGAGGAAAAGCACAAAAATGGTTGTTATATACAAGACAAATGTAACCATATTAGAGACTGAATTCTAGCAGGGATACACATTAAGAAATGCACATCCATCTATGCATAAATCCACATAAAGTAGTGCATTAAATCATTCCAAAGGGCCTATTGACATCATTTTAGAATAAACTATTTTACCTTAAAGACAGAAAAAGTGCACTATTCTCTATCTCCTGGCTTGTTAATTCAGAAGTCGAGCTTATACTTGTTCAAAGTCAGTCAAATATTTAGGATGATCCTTACAAGAATGCAGATACAGGGATAATGTGGACTGGATTCCTGAGAATCTGTTCTTTGTCGAAAGATATTGTTTGGACATACATGTTTAATGTATTTGAAAACATACATCCTTTGCAAATGAAAGGTTTAAATGATGCAGCAATAATATAGAAAATGATTTATTACAGTTACAAGCCAAAAGTTGTGTATTACAATTCAAGGAAATATTTATTTTTATTTAGTGTGCCTTAAAATGCTCAATGAACTCATGTCCGAACTTAGAGACAATCTAGAACCAGTTCATGCAAATTCTATTGGCTGGATTGCAGCTGCTAATGAACTGTAAAAGGAAAGTCATTTTACCCCTTGATAGAGATTACTGTACCAAGTGTAGCAAAAAGTTATGTGAATTGTGAACCATTTGTTGTTCAATGGGGAAAGATATTATTTGTATGTCCAGTTTCTTTTTTGGGTCAAAGAAAATAGGTGTATCTTCTTCTGCTAATTTTTAAATTACAGACACACACACAAAAATATGTAGTTTTGTCTTTCTGCTGTTCACTAATGCAAGTATTTTTATATATGAACATATTATTATTTATAGACAATTTCATAGTTCCTTTCAGCTGTTTACCACCTGTAGATGAATAAACTATTTAAATTATGAAAAATTGTAACTGCCATGGTTGGAATACTGTCAGGCTAAATAATTTTTTTAAGTACCATTGATATTCCCACACACCTAGATTAGTCTGCCTTGTATTTGTAACTTTTCTTCACATCTGCCAAGCATACTGTAATTCTTAGTATTAGAGAGTCTTGAATTTTTCACTGCAGTTAATTAATGAAAAATATATTTCATGCTTCTCTCTTTTCACATTATCTGCACACAGATTTTAATTTTCACTTGTTTATTTTTTTTTGTTATGAGGAAATCCTGTTTTGTTGTGAGGCAGATGTGCTTACAATATTTTCTTCCAGAAACCTCCATAAAATATACCGGAAGAATTTTGATTGTTTAAAGCTAAGGTTTGTTTGAACACAAGAAAGAAAACCTATGTTTTTCAAATAAATAAACTCAGAGCAAGAGGATAACAATAGAGATTGTTTAGAAAGAATTTCATCTCTAGCTCACTGTACTATGTGAGCAGGATAAGCCATTTTCTGCTCTCAGCCCAGTAATTCTTAATGACTTCCTGAGTTGTAGTAAACTCCACAAAGTTCCTTTACAGTGTGTAAAAAAATGAGTTTACTTTCTTTTTATATAATTTTCTTTTTCTTCTCTCTCTTTCCATTATTTCTGAGTTTTGATTGTGGGTTACTGTCTCAGTATTTCCCTCCTTCATAATTGTCTTATTCCCTCCTTCCTCATCCCGAACTTCAGAAGCTTGTTCCAGCTCTTTGCACTCATTTACTCTGAAGGAGGGTTAAATTTCAGCAGTCAAGATAAGCCTTTCGTCCACCTTCCTCTCCGCTGCACTCATTATAAGTTTATACCTCACATAGTCAGTATCCTTCTTCTCAGGTAACACCACTGTGTGCTCCTACTTGCCTGTTAGCAGTTTTGCCTTGGAACAGGCTTATACTTGATCTTTTTTGAGTTGCCATCTTCCTCTTTGCTTCTTCATTTAGAGTTTCTATACCTTCTTGTGTTCTTGCCTGTTTTGACTTATCAATGACTTTGGTTCTTTTTAATGGTTTTAAATGGTAAGAAATTAATCTCACTATAATGCTCTCTCTGTGCCTCTCTTTCCTCTCTCTCCCTCCCCCTCCTCTCTTCCTCCCTTTCTCCCTTCCTTTTCTCCTTTCTCCCTCCCTCTTTCCCTCTCCTACCCCCTTCCCTTGTTCTATCTGTCTTCCTTTCCCTTCTCTTTTGCTTACAAACAACACTGATAGTTATGGCTCATAATTAGCTTATTTCAGGAGAACCGATTGCTGAATGATACTGCCAAACTGGAGACAAAATATTGCAAGGTTCATAGACCTGCACTGCTTTGAGCTCTGGACCTTAGTGAGTACTTGGTTGCTGTGAGGGCCCTGAAATATCATGTCTGCTTTTGGAACAGGTTAGGCGCTTTATATAACAAATATGCAATGTCAACCTACTCTATATGAATAGAACTACTGAAAAATACCCCTTCTATATGTATAATCTTATGAATAAAATTTGTATGCTTTGGCTCCTCACCATCTCTCTCAAAATAAATTAAATTTGGGATATGTTTCCCATGTAATATACTGTCAAAAATTAAAACTTGCCAGCACAGTACATTGGAAGCAATCTTATATTTTCTCAACCCTCACTGCCATTTTTTGTGTCAATAGAAATGTTCCTGCAATAGCTTTGTTATGACCTTCTGCTGAAATGAGGAAACAACTCAGTGACAGACTATGGTATTTCAATTCCTTTCCCTTTAAAATTCTCTTCGTTTACTGACTCTAACTTTAGAATACCTTCAACATTATTTTAATGATCTAATTAATTTGCCATAGTGATATGGCCCAGACCATTTTTAGGCTCTAGTTCTGCAATTAATTAATAGGTTTGTGTTTGTTAGGTGATTTAAGTCTCAACTATTTTTATGAAGTACCAAGTATTCAAAAAGAGGCTTCTAATTTGTATCAATCCATGGCCGTGAGTAGATAAGTCTCTTTCCCAGTATGTCCCTGCTTTTACTTAAACCCTCATGTCCAAAAGTTGCACTGTGTTCAGTTTATGCTCATTATTATCAAAGTATTACGAGTATTTCATCTAAGGAACCTGAAGTTGCACAAGTCCTTAGGACTTGACAAGATACATCTGCAGATCCTGAGGGAACTGGCAAGTGAACTTGCTAAGCCAATATCCGCATATTTGAGAAGTTGTGGCAGTTCGGTGAAGCTCCCACTGCCTGGAAAGGGAAAATATAACCCCTGTATTTAAAATGCGAAAAAAAGGAAGGCCAGGGAACTACAGGCAGGTCAGTCCCACCTCTGTGCCCAGTAAGATAATGGAGCGGATCACCTTGGAAACTATGCTAGGACACATGAAACATAAGGAACTGATCAGTGACAGCCAACATGGCTTCACTGAGGGCGAATTGTGTCTGATAAATTTGGTGGCCTTCTACAATGGGATTACAGTGTTGGTGGATAGGGGGAAGAGCAATTGATGTAATCTACCTGGACTTGTACAAGGCACTTGACATTGTTCTACATGACATCCTTGTCTCTAAATTGGAGAAACGTGGATTTGA
>VXAK01020146.1:226919-243372 GCA_013399435.1 Arenaria interpres | reverse complement strand
GCCATGTATTTTCATTATTAATCGATGGTTCATTCCCCGCATCCTATACTCACATGGGTATTTTCATTGACTTTGAAACAAGTATCTTAAAGAACGTGTTCTGTTTACAGATCAAAAGCTACAGTAGAAATTACTTGCTACCAGTATCTGTTACAATTCAGTAGCATTCAGTAAGATAACAAAAATAAAAATGAATGCATAAACATAGCCTATAAAATGATAAATAGATATCAAGCTTGATTATATACTGACAGTTGATGCTAAAGAAATACATCTTGGGCATTTGGATTTTCTAAAAAATGTGAATTTTATTTATAGCTGTTGCTTTTTGTATTGGAATAATGCTCCCTAAGCCTTATGGCAAGTCTTTAATGGTTAGGGATGCCTTTGAGAAGGAAAAATATAACTGCCTGCAAATTATCGGGCTGTCACAGAGGGTAGGGAAAAAATCTGGTCATTATGTCCTAGGACTAGAGTCTTCATTATGGAAGCCAAATAGATGGTCTGAGAGGAGAGAATAGCTGTCACGTTATGTGCAGCTCTTTGAGTGACAATTTTTGAATGGATAGAGGTGAGTGAAGGCACTGAAATTATTCTGACTTTAGCTGTCTCCTTTATCTAATTTATCATCATTGGTTTTTGTCCTTTCTTTTCTACCTCTCACTCTTTCTAACAATCTCTTTTATTTTTATTTTATTTTATTTCTTTTTTCCCCCTGTTTGGAAAACCTTCCACTGGGTTGGCATCCAGTACAAGAGTTCTTCCAGTAAGCATATGGAAGTATATTGGGAAATCCTTCTAATGGAAACAACTTTTTTTCTGGTATGGTTAAGCCATCCATTGGAGCAACAGATGCTCTATTCAGAGAAAATTCCTTTTGCTTTTGTAAACTTCACATACATATTGGTGCTGCGTAATTTCAGGAAAAGGTATGTCTTTCATGTCATAGTTATTGTTGGACAAAGTACACATTTTTAAATTCCCTAATAACAAAGTTTGACTAGAAACAGCTCTGTAATATATATATAGCTTCCAAGCTCCATTCCCAACAAAATTTTTCTAAGTATTTGTCTTTCTTTCTTCTCAAAGTTCTTTCTTTTGAAACACTGCTGCCCAGATTTTAATACTTGCAATTGTCTCAGAAAGCATAACTCAGACCTGCTTTATTCTGCAAATATTCTGAAATTCAACAAATGTTATAGGCAACAAAATGATATAATCTAGATGGCTTGTACAAAAACAAAAGGATAAAATGTGGCCAGAAATATCTTTTGAATGCTGATAACTAATTCTTTACTCTGTCTGACTGTTTCCAGGTTTTGGAGAAAATATGTCCTTTGCCACACTGCTAGGGAGAGTCATTGGGAAGCAAAGTGGCAGATTTTAGCTTTGCTTTTCTGCCTACACTCTCAGCTCTTTCTCTCTGACTGTTTTTTTAAATGATACAAGTTTAGATTTCAAACATAGCAATGTCAAACGCTCTGGCCCATCTGAACCAGTCTGTCTGTTTTTCCTCAAAGAAGACAAGTGATGCATTCAGCTTTACTGAGTTCTTGTAAAGCAACCAATTTATCTACTTATTCCAAAATAAGCCCTCTTTCCAGTGTTACACCCTCTTGGCATACAAAGATCTGGTTCCTTACAGAAGTTCTTAGAAACCTGCACCCAAATCAACACCTCCAACTCGTGTGTTTTCAGTCAGCATGTCTCTGTCTTCAACAAGCTTCTCTGTGCTCTGGGCTTTGATCTCTGTCATTACAAAAAGAGATTGTTTAATTGTGTCCTTGTTTCTTCTGAATGAAAGATGTGATTAACATATATCCTCTGAGCAAGGTCAGACATTACCACCAACAGTCACCAGAATCCACAGCTACCATCTCTGATGTCCCTAAAATTTTGCTAAATAGAGGTCCTTCTCATCTATTATATACATTATGTGACTCTCCTGGTTCAGAGCATAGTGCCTTTAGGGGAAAGACTCCACCAGAATACCGGTATGTATGTGGAGGAGTGTGGTTCTAATCTCAAATGGTATATTTATACCTCCATGCAAATAAATTATTCATGCAAAAGAAAAAAATTGAGTAAATACAATCCCAGCTTCTTTTATAAAGCCATGCAGAGTTCTTCATAGTTTGTAAAGCAGGACCTTAAGGTATTTAATACTTTTGTACAATAATTATTTTTTTCCTTGTGGAGGTTTTTTTTTCCCCTTAAGCTGCTATATAAAATATATGCCTGTTCTATAAAACATATTTTTCAGCACCAGATTCAGTATTTGATACCCAGAGTTGGCATTAGCTAGAATAAAATAAGGGTTTGGGGAAAAGGGAAAAAAAAACCAAACTAAAACAAAAAACCCAAACCAAAAAGTGAGCACCGTAGGAAAGGATAGAAGAACAGAATTAAGAAAAACAAGAGAAAAGAAATACAAAAGTATGGATAAAACATGCAGGCCTAGAAATTTGTAATGTTCCCTGGCTGGAGAATCTGTCATTTCTTGAAGCAGCAGGCTGATATGTGAATTGCACCTTTTCAAGGTGAGAACATTTAAGGCACAAAATGAGGGTGGAGCGAGAGTGAGCAGAATTCACACCAGACAGATGTGTGAACTCACCTAGGGAGCTGTAGACACAAAGGTTCCTCTCAGAAACATTACAGCCAGGGAATAATAAAGCTATTAAAGCCACAGAGAACGAGAGCATAGTTTAAGTTCAGTGCAGATTAAATATTAAGAGCTCAGACAACACTAACTTTTGAAGAGCCTTTCACAATTTCTGCATGGTACCAGCAGCCCTACATGTTTTTGACACTTTTTTAATATGAGTTTGAGGCTGTGGTGTAGAAAGAAAAATGTATGAATAATATTATAAACCATGAAATAGTGGGATCAATGCATTTTAGCATAGGCTTTCTTATTTAATTTCTAGCAAACATCTCTGTTCTCATTGCTGACAGCTTCATTTACGCTGGTTTGACTGAAAGACGAGCACCCAAAATTGCCACAGCTCTGTACTGTACCTCGCAGCACAGAATGTAAAGCAGAAGTGGCAGCTTGAGCCAGGAGAAATCATGGGGATGGGAGAAGGGGGACATTTCTCAGAAATGTTTATTTTTCACCAACCTATTTTCAGGTAGAAATTATATCTTGAAGCTTTAAAGCTTAGACTCTACTGGAAAGAGAAACATCTTGCACAAAAAAAGCAAACGATTGCCTGCCCCATGCACTCTCATCTATTCGAATCCTTCTGCTCCATTCACCATTTCAGTTTAATAGGTTCTCTGAGACAAATGCAGCAATTCCAAACCCCCTTTCTCCCAGTATGAGACACTGGAAATGAAATTGTCAGTAATGAAAATGGTGGTGCCTCCTATGTATTAAAATATTTGCTGAACTGAAGTGAGCTCTATTTCAGTAATGAACTATGTTCCATAAGTAATCTAATTGTTTCTCATCCCTACGCACAGAAGCACAGCTCCTAAGATTAGGCTGCTGTTGGAATTTGGAGTGCTTTGTGCCTGGAACCTGATAAAAAAGGTCAGTCTAAAATTTTTTACAGGTTTTGCAATGCCAATTTATCAATATTGTATAAGGCAATGGGGCTACTGACTGTGGTCCAGTCTAGTTTCTGCTGCCACATTTTATTTGTATGCAACACAACTGCACACGGAAGGGCATTGCTGGTAGCAAGCCAGGTTGCTCCCTTAGTAGCACCTAGTGTTTACCAGCATATTGCTGATGAATAGGTCTTGGGGTTAATAGGTAGGTAAAGACTCCAGGCTTCACTGACAGATCAGAGACACCAGGATCAAGCATAAAGAGTTTTTGAAGTCAGCAATTTTAAAACATGTGAAATCCTGAATGGCAGCTACTACTCTGAGCTCTGAGAGATTACGGGAGGAAAAGGGAAAAAAAGAGGCAGGTTTGGAGTTTCTCCTCTGGACAACAGCAGGGTTGAGTCAAGCTTAAAGAGCCCTACCTCTCTCTCTATCCCAGTAAAGCTGCACACATTCCCAATGCTCCTCTGCCTGTGGAGACGCTGCAAGGGTAGCACTTGCATTAACTTTATCTGATCCTGTCATTGGTTGAAAAAGAAAACCTACTCAAGCAGATGCAGCAAAGGCAAAACCAGTCTGTTGGATGCAGGCACATATAGCCCTTTGCCAGATTAGTCCTACTAAAAAGAATACCATATTTTGCACCTGGCCCATGGAGAAGAAGAACTGGTCGGCTCAGTTTAGATGCATAAACTTTGACCGCCAGGATGTCCTCCTTGAGATTATCAAACACACTCACCTGCCTCACTGTGCTGGAGAGGGAGCATGGGCACTCATCTCAGGTCCCAAACACAGTTTGATCAGGAGCAATCATCGCAAGAAAATAGCAGTCATCCTGCAGCTGAGAGACTGCTTTCTCTAAAACCCTGTCATTAACTGACCAGTAGAGAGTATCTTGGAAGAGTTTTGTATTCACAGGATGCAGAGATAAATTAGGTCTTTCCCTTTAAAGGGTCATTGTCCTTCACCCTCTTCCTTTCAGACAGACCTTTGCACTCTGGAGAGCTCAAATGAAACCAGTATTGCTCAACAGGGGCACAGAGCTTCACAGCTCATATAGAATCAGAGGACAATTAAGGACAAGACACAAGAAGTGCGGTACTGACACTGGGAGGCAATAAGAGAGAAGGGACAAGATTACAAGCAATCCTGCTATTATGTAGGCTAACAGTGTGCACAGCTTGACAGTTCAATATATAGCTTCTAAATTGTATACAATTTTATAGTTCCAAAATATGATACTGAATCAGTACTTCAACAAATCCCACTAATCCTTGTCCTGGATCTAACAGTACACCCACAAAAGCATCAAACTGCCTTGTTCCTTTTGAGATGCCTGGCAATTTTTCAGTTCCAGGGCAGGCAAATTCTCTCATAGCAATAACTCTTTCATATCCCAATCCTTATCCTTGTTCCACAAAAACAGATCCATACAGCTCCACAGTACTGCCATGGAGATTCAACAAGAGACTCAGGATCACATTGCAAAGCCAGCTTCACGCCCTGTATATTTAAGCTACTGTTTGAAAAAAGCAGAGCTAACTCTGTGTGTGGAGGAGGTGGGGGCAAGTTCTTCCGTTGGGAATAGCAGCCACTTGTGTATAAAAAGCTAACAAATTATAAGAACAACTTAGAAAAGGCATAACTTCAAGTCATTGTAATGAAACTACCTATCACTGTCAAATACATCAAGCAAAATTACTTAGCATTTGCATGTAGTGAAAAATATCACTGTAGAAGTCTGACATGTTGCTATAGATTATCAGTTCTGTCTAGCTTGCTACAGAAAAAAAGTTAGTTGGAAACTATGATGGACAGGAATGAGACCAGAAAGGAAAAAAGAAGCCAAAGATGATGTTAGAGCCATCAAACCAGAGGGTTCTCAGTTTAGTGTCATGCTTTTCTGCTCCTTCCAATATCCATCTTTTCTGCCAATTGCTGTCAGCTTCCTGGAATAACCTTACCCTCTTTCCCAGACTCTGACAATGGTTTATGGAGCATCAAACAGGGCAGATGCACTCCTTTAGCCAAGGACTTCAACAGAGATATGTCCTGTGCCTTGGAGAGGAAAAGGCCTTGGCATGTGTGACACACCTCTTTTTAGTTGTACTCTACTTTTCCAGAGTTTATAAGTGAATGAGGAGACATAAAATGGAAGCTTTTGCATAGCCTACAACAGATTTCTTAAAGAAAGCTGGATGCATATGTTTCGCTTTGCATTCCTCCAATCTGTGGTCCAGAGAAATGAAGGCCCAAAGAAAAATCCATATATTATGGATTATGTATCAGGTGATGCAGAAGCTACCTACAGGTATCAGGATTGATGAATGACCAAAGAAAATGTCCATGTTGCTGTGGACGTAATATTTGCATTGAACTGAAGGAGATTATCCTGAAAGCCAGGGGAAAGCTACTGGTAATTGTAATTGTGTTTCATTCAAGATTTGTATGGATGTCTTTATATTCCTTGGGTGCTTCAGCAAGCACAATTATGTCAAATATCTTAGTCACAATTTAATTCAAAATGCAAATAAATTATCCTATGACTTCAGAGAAGAGATCTTATTATTCAAATAAAATCATTACCAGATAATCAGCATAATTTTGTAGAGATGATGTGCTAAATCAAAAATGTGCTTTTTAGAATCTGTAAGTGAAGCCCTGGCCTTAATAAATCAGTAGGAATTTTGTAGCTGATTCGAAGGGGAGCAGGAGTCCACAAAATATCATTATTTCAATAAAACATATGAGTTCAAATCATGATGACAAACATAAAATAATTTTAAATCTATCCAAAATCTGTTAATTCTCATTCCAACAATAAAAAAATCCAGGGTTGCTAAATGCTCGCGTTGGAATGAACAATATGAAAAAGAGTAAACGTCTAGGAGACTCTCTTCTTCCTGTAACTAGTTAGAATATAGGTGCTCTCTACCTTAAAATGAAGTTCTAGCAACTCTGCTTGTACAAAAAGCCATCTGTTGCAAAACCTTTCTCTTCCTTTTCTCAATTTGAGATGGTACCTTGGTGTTGGTTGTCGTATATCAGCTCCTCTGAATGTAAATATTGAAAGAAAATAGATGGATTTTGCAAGAGGTCCAAATCTTGTGTATTATTTTTCCCAGAGAATAGTAATATCTTCATTCTCCACAATATTTGTCACAGTAACTTGGCATCCAGTGGTACCCAGATACCAGTAGGGTGAATACGGTGTAACAGGTTGCTCATAAATGCTCCTACCCAGACCTGGACACTCACCTGCTCTGCCCCAAGTATAGGATCAAAGACACAGATGTTAATATATTTTCAAGAAGAGATATATTTTCACATCGAGCAGCTGTTACAGCTTTTCTAATCTCCCCCAATGATTCATGGCATCACACAAAAACCATCATTCTAACGTGCAAATGCTCTTCCAGAATTTGCATTGTTGCTGAATGCAGTAATACCAAGAAGGCAAATGGGTCAGTCTGGACGGCTCCATAATGCTAATTTTCTCACTTTATTGCTTCTGTGTAGGTAGGTTATAGGAATGTGCATTGGTTACTATGTCAGCTATTTCTAAACTCATCTTCTTGCCTAACCGACCCTATCAGACCTTCCTTAATGGAAGAATGGGATCTTAAGAGGTGTGGAACGCTTTTGGTTTTCCAATCCAGTAAGTCTGATAATAGCCCAAAAAAGGACCACAGATTCCTTTCTCTTGAGTTTCTTACTTATATATGAATAATACAAAGTATTATATTACTATATAATATACAATAAAAATATGTAGTCTCATTTTACTCTAAGGTACAGTCACTCAGAAGGTCTCCTTAATGACCACTGAAGAAGCACTGTAGCTAGCACACAGTGTCCACATTCTTTCACAAATGCCAGCAGGATTGCTAATGTGAATGTCTCTTTGTATTCTGCCTCCCACAAAACAGCATTCTGCACAGAGGAGTCATTCAAAGTATACTAGTGTAAGCAGAGTGCCTGATGCCAAAGGGAGGATGCACCCCCATCTTTCTCCCAAAGGCTCCAGGCGGGACAGAGCCAAAAGGGAAGCATTGATTTCTCATGGAGAGATAGCAAAAGAAAATGAGTCAATGGACAGGCCGGAGACATGTTCAATATATATATGTTGGTTTATGGTAAGTGAGTTGTCTCTGTTAAGAAGAAGAAATCTTACAATGTTGAGGAAGATTTAATAATTTTATGAAGGCGTAGAAATGTAAGACAGCTAACTATGTCTGACTGTGTATTGACTTTGCCCTCCGTAAAATCAATCACTTGCTACATTGGACTGCAAATGCCACAGGTTAGAAAAACAACTAGGTGAGAGAGTCTGCATAGGGTTTTTTTAATAGGTGAAAAACCCTGTGTACTCATTGCACTCCTGTTCACAGTGCAGAAATCACTGTGGAGTCCAACTTGTTAGCAAAGGTGTGGTGGGCACTGGGAGGGCCTGTGAGCACGGAGTGGGACGGGCTGTCAAGGCAGCTGATGCTGCAGAGCAGCTCCGCCTGGGGTGGAACCTCTGCCCTGCAGGGTAAACACAAAGCCCATGGGGCTTGGCAGTCTCAGATTAGAAAGAAGGTGCTACTGCAGAAGCTGGGAAACACTCAGGTGCCCTAACAGTTGTCTTACCAGGGAGCTAGAGAGAACTGTATTACCTAAACTATGGAGAAGGGGCAGTCATGTATTTAATCATGCTCTTTTCTCCTTTCAGTAAAGCAATGCTTCTGAAGCCAGTATCTTGGTGACTAAGGGAAGAAAATTAACTCACTGGGTATCAGGCAGCTCAGGTTTATCCTTGCAGACTTGTTGATGAGGGCTTGAGCCGGTCCTTCTTAATGATCCCAAACATTTAAATCCAGACTTACATAATGACTGTGAAGCACAGGGATTTCTCTAGGACAGCTAAGCAAAACTTTAGGGATGAGGGTCAGGGTTTGAATATTGCTTGTTTAACTCAACTAAGTTAGCCAGTTAACCGAGAAAATAAACTCCCTAATCGGAGCTCTCAAGTCCAGACACATCCACGGCGAATCTGTAAGGAATTTGCCCAAACTTTCCATCATTGCTGTTTAACACAGGAGGCTTCCAGAAAAATAAATATATCCATTTTCCAGCTGTTTTATGGTCCCTTAACAGCAAGGCTTAGAAGATGGCCTATCATTTTTACGCAAATGAAAAAAATAACAGTATTGAGAAAGAGTTTTTCACCACTCCATATTGTAAGGCTGAATATGTACTGCACAGACACACCACAATTCAAAGTGTAATTCTAGTTCCAGGAGTTGTAGTCTTTCATGAAGACTCACAGACTTTATAAAGTAATCTCTCAAGAGACAAGGGCTCACAGTATAGAGCTGTGCTAAGGTTCTTCCAAAAATAAATAATCAATAGAGAGCTACCCTACTGAGTGAGAATATTGCAAGGAAACAGCATGTTATGGAAAACTACATCATCATTTTATACCTAAGCAACAACAAAAAGAAAGGAAAAATTGTTAAAACTGCAAGATGTGGAGCAAGACTGTCATCAGAGCAGGAACTGGTAAGTGAAACTGAAAAATATTAAATTGGTTTTTTTCAGATACAGAGTTATGGGATCTGAATCGCTTCCTTTGCGCACCCTCTGAAGGCATTAGGAGTGACACAAAGAATGCAAGATCAGGAGCCTGCAGCAAAACCAGGGCTTAGCTCAGCCGCTCAGGGAATTTGTGTTCTCTCTGCTAAGATAAATTAGAATAACAAATATTGGGAGAGACTAGACAGGGAGTTCACCTTGTTAAGTGGTTACTATTTGTGCCCCAAGTAGAAACATAAAGTAACACGATTATGTCTGATTTACAAACAGGCAATCCTTTACTCGGAAGAAATAGTGATGCATTCCTGTCTTCATGTGCACTTTTAAGTCTGTACTCATGTAAGAGTTGGACTTTTTAAGCCAGAGCTTTCATTGTTTAATTCATTATTTATATTAGTGCTAGCATTAATATTTCATACCCACTGGCCATTTGTGAGATAAAAGAGAATCCCAAGTTTTAAAGTTCAAGAAGCAAATATATAAAACTGTATTTTCAAATATAAAATTACTACATAAAAAAATTAATGCAGGAGAAGTTCGTGTTCTCTGTGTATAAACTTCATTAGTAATTCGAAAGCTAAGATAGCAAATCCCAAAAGGTCAAGTCTTCCAAGTGATCTGGCTGACCTTGGAATCATTCTGTGGGCCTTTCTCAGTGCTTTTAAGAAGATTCTCCTGGGCCTTAGTGATATTAGATCTTTTAAGCCTGGCAGCTCTCATCCTTCTCATTTCTCTCATGAATCATGGAGGAACTCTGCCAAGATACACTGGATATATCCCGGGCTTCCTTTGCCCATTATGTAAAACTGTAAAACATCTCACACAACTACAACTATGCAGCAGGTGCTTATTCAAATTAATATTCTTTAATTTTTTTCAGTCAGAACAAGAAGCAGACCACAGCAAATAGAACTGATGTAATCAACATTCTTATCTGAGGATCAAGACTTTTTCACAATAAACAGTATAGCCACAGAGCCCCAGCAAAGAGCACACTGAAGCAGCAAGTGTCTGAGACACTTTGGTTGCTGGTGCTGCTGCAGCTCCTCAGTCCAGAGTGAGAAGGTCCAGAGGACATAGCTGCAGCAGATGGCAGGAGGCAGAGGGCCAGAGAGAGCATCCCAGATGCCAAAATGTCTCATTACGGTGCTGTACAGACATGTTTAGTTTAGCCCATATTCAGGATTGCAATCTTTTCTTAGAACATTATGTAACACCAGCTAATGAGAAAACTATTAATTGTTGTCTGTAAATATGTATGTAATAGACCACTAGTTATGACATAACATTGACAGTTTTAGGCATTGTCTTTAAATAAGAAAATCAAAAGAAAAAACTTTCATAAACATGAATATGTGGATGGAATTTCTGCTCTTAATGTACAAACTCCTAATCTATGAGAAGGAGATTTGCCATGAATGTTGTGCTCTGTTTTGAAGATTTGAGTCCAACTTCTCAGAGCAATGTCTCATCTTATTATTACTTGTAAAAGCTTCTGTTTTCATTTGGCTTCCATTGGGCTCTGCTTTTACTGTACAGAGGTTTTCCTGAAAGAAAACTTTGAAGTAGGACTAACAACTCTCCATTTGCTTCACTGACCCAATTTATTTCCTGGGACATCCCTAATTTTACCTGCCACTTCCAATTAACCTCTTTTTCCTTGGAGTTATTTAACTCAAGCTTTGCAACCAAAATGTGTAGGAATCACCTGACCAGGTACAGACATCTACCTCTTACTTAACCAACCTCAAATTGCTCAGAAAAAATAGGCAATTCTGAGACATAATTCATCTCATTCAGATGTGGATGCCCAAAATAATGGTGTCAATTACATTCCCCAAAGTACCTTTTTCATTCCCAACTGGCAATAAGGCAAGTGGAAGATGGCTGGTTCAGTGGAGATACCTACAATATAGACCACTAGCCCAGCTTTGTAGATTTCTTTCAAAACTAAATTCTTTAAAGTGAAGTACTTTCGATTGCCATCTGAGGCCAGCTTTTGTTAATTGCCTGTGTATAGTCTCTTTTTCATGATGAGCCAACAGTTACTTAGGTGTGATCATCGATTAGGCGTTTGACCAGCTTTGCAGCATCACACTCCCTATGCGTTGGAAAGTTCCCAATGGAAGCTGTGTACCACTAACCTGGCTTTCCAAACTCATCAGCTTACTCAGGTAGAGATTTATGGTTACTAGGCAGAAGTGTATGTCAGAAAAGATGCCTTTTAAGTTATATAATAGAGCATGTTGGAGACTTAATGTTGTACACATACCAGAGGATAAATCGTGAAGTATATCACCGTACTAAATTAGAAAATATAAGTAGAATTTTAAAGCTTAAAGACTCAGATGATCAATATAATCTAAAGGCTCAAGGACAAGAATTAATATGTACTAAATTTATCTCAGCAATGATTCAGAATTAGAATATACAATAATGCAATAATACCTCAACAATGAGATTATTCTTTCACCTTCAAAACAATCCTATTATTTATTTTATTTTTCATCTTTCCTTTTTTAGGCAGTTCTGAAATAAAAAGTAGTCTGACAAAGAAATGATAAAATAAAATGAAAACAGGACATAATAAAAACTGCCCTTGCAGAGAAATATCTGACTGAGCACCTTGCATAAATACAGACAGGTAGATCCAGATGTAAACTTTTTACTAAGAGCATGGCAAATAAATCTTGCTCTGAATCTTTTAATTCCTCTTGGTGTCTTGTTTAAAGGCTTCTCTATTAAGGACATATTTATATTTATTTTAGATTCCTTGAGTATAAATCATTATTTTTCTCCCCTTAAGAGGGATGATTTTATGATTTAGGATTAAGATCCTAAATCATAAAAACATGATTTCCACCCATTTTTAAAATTAACAAATTGATTAGTTGATCTGTTTACAAAATCACTGACAGGCTAGAAGTAATTCTGGGTTTAGTGGTTTTTTTCTAAGTCATTCAACATCATCAGATATGTTTATTTAATACCTTTCTGTGACGGAAATAAATGACAGCAGTATTATTTGTTTGATGGTATGTCAGCTGTCTCTCCCACTGAGCTGGTGAGAGAAGACCTAATTTCTTTATAATGCCTGATAATGCTTGGAAAAGGAGTCCTCCCCATGCTTTAGGTAAGAATATACTTCAGAAGGCAGTGAAGTACCGATTTACCTTGATGGTTAGTTGACTAGCAGCAAAGCTAAATGAATGAGTTTATAGGATGAAACATACCCCTGAGCAGTAGGCTTGCCTAAGCCAAACATTCTCTTTAGATCCTAGGTAAGCCTTACTTTGCAAGCTTATGTGAGATTTAATTATGTATGGCAGAAGCTCTCAGATACGAAAAAGTCACCAGATACTTCAAAAGTGAAATCTGCAAAGTTTAAACTGAAAATATGACTCTTAGAAATGAGAGTCATAAACTGCTAGAACAGCTTATCAGTGAAGGTGATAAATTTTCCATCACCTGCACTCCTTATGGTCATGCTTTAGGAAAGCACTTACGCTTCCATATCCATAAATTCCACTATATAGGTAGAGTCACAAACATTTGTGTCCAAGAAGATGAGTTTTGTGGACTATCCAGACAAGAATGTAAAACTGTCTTTGTAACATGCTCGAGGGAGAGATGCAGAATCCAAGCATGTCATTAACCAAAGAGCTTAATGGATTTCAAGCCCTACTCCTTTGAGCAGTGTCAGATAGAGAAAAAGTGCCTGTGTGTCTCCTGAAATGGATATAACAGTGCCTGGGCATCCCATACATTCAAATTGATTCGAAGTGGACTGCACATACAGTAGATGCAGGAAAGCAGTAGGGTTACAAGGTGCAAGCAGACCTAGAATCAGGGAAGAGTGGTGTGGAGCTGAATCTCCTTGATTACTTAATTGGGTGGATAGAAAGCAAAGCAGATTTATGCATGACTGCATGATAATCCACTTCTCTCTCAGCATAACCTTCAGTAAAGCAGAAGCCAGAAACTTATCTTTTTTTCTATCTTTTTTTTTTTTTGAGACACAAACCACTACAGAGGCAAGGATCTTTAGTATGATTTCTCACACTTTATGAGCATGACCGTACTTTGTAGTGCAAGTCATTCTGCAGAAAAATAACATTTTAGTATTCTCCAGAGAACTCTGCCAGCAAGCAATCATGGGGGCCACAAGTATGCTAGCTTTTCTGTTAACAATTAATTAGTGAAAGTAGAAATCCTTTGTCCAAAATGATAGAGATTCAAGGATCAACATAAACCACACCACTTTCCTGGATCTCTGTAGAGATCTAATTCTGTAGGTTCCAGTTAAGAAAATGTCAAATCAACATGCAATATCTGTTCTCCTTTTAGAAAGGACAGAAATGCAATTTAAAGCAGGTAGCTATCCTATCTGCAACTTCTACTGGTAGGTTTTTTCTGGAGATGACAACCGCTCCTTTCTTATTTATCCTGCTGAATTCAGAATGCCTGTCTAAATCCTTCCCTCTGGGTCTTTCAGAAGTGTCATATCATAATAAGCTGCTCTTTTGGATTAATAAGCATTGACAGCACAAAGGCTGATAGAGAGGTTCATTTGCTTTTACCACCACGAAGGTAAAATTTTCCATTACTTTTTCAGGCTCTCAAAGCAGCAAACTTGGGTTCATCTAACAATCGTGTATCGGGAGCCATTATTCCCAAACTGTTAATTTCTCATAAACAGAAATGCCATGCAATTGAGTGTAGGACCCGAGTTTTCACGGAGAGTAGCACAGCTCCACAACCAAAGCGTCTTCAGCTTTGTCATTCCACAGCCACTCCACTGACATAAAGAAAAGCCATCAGTATATTTGTATTCACAAACAGGTACACCTGCCAGAAATCTACACTGTACTGCTAATCTGAGTTAAGAGGAGATTTGGTCACTGCTTCGGGAGCCCATTAGAGTTTGAAATGCATAGTTGGTTTGCTGATGCGACACAGATCTTCTGCCTGGCTTTAGACAACACTCCCAAGCTGTCATTCTGGATGAACAGTTCCGTCAGTAGCAGACCTAGTTTAAGCTCCTCTGTCCAGATCCTGTTCCCTTCCACCTCTTCTCTGTCAGACCTTACTTCCCTCTCAGTCATTTCAATTCAGATGTTTATATTGTGCTTAGCAACTGTTTTGTGAAAATATGTTTTGCTTTTCCCACGTTGGGAGTTTTCAGTTACAAAATTTGGACGGTTGCATAAACCTGGTTTAGAGACTGGTCACCTGAGCAACTGAGGGATGCCAATTTCTGGTGGGAGATTGCAAAAATGTGCAACGCAGAGTACAAGGAAGAAAGGGGAGCTGATCTACTGCCTACCAAATATTAGAGAGGAACTGCAGTTCTAGTCTTTTGTCTGGCTCCAGATCCACATCTGTAAAATAGAGGTAGTTAAGGAACCTAATACATTAGAGATTGGATAAGGTTAGCATATTAGAGTAATTATTCACCCAGATTGCATTCATGGACATACAGACTCTTAGAATCCACTTATAACTTGCCTTTGTACTGGTACTTTTTCAGGAGCTACGTTTGGGAAAAAAAACAACCCACAAACAAACAAACAAAAAACAACCCAAAACATTGCTAGAGTTACAGTATGATGTAGCTTTGAATGTGCCAGGTATATTTTATGGGATTTCTAATGTGTTTCTGAGGTCCTTTTTAGATGGTGGAGAGAAAGGTGGTTGAGAAAGCTTCCAGTTGGAAAACCTGCCTGTCAGTTCAGGCACGTAAGGTAGACAGACATGATCTGCCTACTTGATGCCTTTAGAGGCACATACATGAAAGCTGGCTGCTTAAATTAGACAGATTTTACCCCACTCCAGGATATTTGTATCAACCCAGACTATGTGGTGCCTTTTTTGGTAATGAGAAAATGAAGTATTTTACTATTTTTATGTTATTATGCACTTCACATCCTCGCCATTTGTCACCATTTTCAACATAACCTCAGAAGCATCGGAATGCCTAGTAACCTGTAAACCTTCTTAGCAGGAATATTTTTCAGTATTAATAGCTTCTTTTATACTATGTTGAAATAGATTGATGTACCTGTATGTCAGCAAGGTTGGGTTTTTTTCCTGGTATTTGGATTAATATGTATTACTTCACCTTAACAGATATTAAGAATCATTATGTAAAAGCTACAAGCTCAGAGCTTGATTTACCAAGGAGTTCAAGAAATGTAGAGAGTGCTTACCAAGATGTAGATCTAGTGAGGGTATGAGTACTTTCTATTCTTTGATAAAAATCCATCCTAATGAATGGAGTAAGTGGTAGCTACAGGACTCGGCACCATATGAGCTAGATCCCACAGTATTAACTGCTAGAATGGATGTTAAGCATCTATCTACTTGTTTAAATCTTATGATAGTATTCTCAGTAAACAAGTTATTTTAATCTCAAGACTTCTTGGATACACAGATCAACGTTCCAGTTTTCTTCAGAACTACCATGTACATTTAACATAAACTTTTAAATCTAAAATTAAATTTCTGAGGACTAGAGATTGCTTACTTTAGATTAGTCTCATGGAACACAATTTGGGAAGACATGTTGTAAGATGTTTGCCTGCTTTCCCTGTCCAACAGATCACTGTTAACAAGAAGATTGTCTGGGCAGGGGGTGTCAAGAAATTATCCCATGTACAAGAGTCATTACAAATTGTTATAATACATTTTCTTTTTATGAAGTTGCTGTATAGGTTAAAGGAGCCCACAATGGGAAGGCTCTACAGAGTATATTTAGCATAACTGCTATTACTACATTCACCATTAAATTATTTATGATATTTTATTCTGAATTAGAGTAATGAGAGCATCAGAATTGGCTTCAAATCAGAGTTCTCTGAAATTCAGATTTAATGCCCTGTGGAATTCCATGCATTTGCAGCATGACCTTACCTACTTTCACATATACCAAATGTTGCTGTGAGGAATATCTTCACAAAATGGCTAATTTTCCATTGAAATCAACTCAAAAAATACATACACCTGGTAAAGATGTTTCCTGCAAACCATCTCTGTTGAAAAACACACTTATTTGAACTCAGCTGTACTTCTATGCTGTGGTATGTTATAGATGCCACCTTGGCGATAAAGCTCTGTTAGGTAACCACTTTGTCTTCAGTCAGGCTTATGTAAACCAGGAGAGGCAATACCACATCTCAATGAAAGGATTCTCTTTCATGTCATTTTCTTGCTAACGGTCTGCAAGGAGAGCAGCTTTTGGGCGGTGATTTTCATTTCAGCCCCAGCCCTATAGTCGGCTCTGCCCCCCCCCCCCCCCCCCCTTTTAGGTCTCTCACAA
>VXAK01020146.1:177936-226904 GCA_013399435.1 Arenaria interpres | reverse complement strand
CCCCCCCCATTTGTTGGCTCTGCCACATGAAGTTGAAAGATTAATGCTGGAGATAATTTGGCCACAACTTTACCAGCTGTTCTAGAAAAAACACTTTGAGAGAAATTGTCTTGAGTGGTTTATCATTCTTTCCATGGTCATTTCCATGTACTCTAACACTGTCTAAAAGGTGGTGGTTTGAGAAAGGGTTTTCTGTTTGGAAGAGACTTGCCTCTTCTGGCCACCTGATGTCTAAAGTGAGAACTTCCTAGTCTTTCTCTTATCATCCCAAGGACAGGGTTTAGGGACCCACTATACCTTTTGTTGCTACCAACAAGAAAACAGCCCATAACTTCCACTCTGAGATTGCTGGCAGTATCTTTCATGGTGTGTGCTTCGCACTGCCAGTCTGATCTGGTGTAATACCCTAGATTCACAAAAAAAGTCAGTCCCCTGCCTGAAATATCCCAGCAGTGTTGAGCAACAGCTTAGCAGCCAGGTGTTTATCGCACCGGGAGTCTTCCTCCTGCTTTCAGTGCAAGTGCATACCTCTTTCCTTCCCTCAGCCTCCCCATGGAGGAGTCTCATGCATATGGAAGAGCTAGAGCACATCACACTCGAAAACCCAAGAGGCACCCCTGCAGCTGCAGGTTTCACTGCCTGTCTGAACCAGCCTGCTGGATTGACACTCCTGGAGGCTGAAGACCTCTTTGCAGGCAGAACAGGTACACCGCTGGCAGCAGCCATGCAAGTCTCTCAATTAGTGGTTCAGATCGGAGCTGGATTTGAACCAATGATCTAAGTCACTGAACCTCTGCGAGGAAATGACTTGTATTTACTGTTCCTGACAATAGATCCTGACAATAGGACGCGGTGTTCGTCCCTTCCTTCCAGCTGCTGAACTTTACACTTTGGTGCTCGGTATCTGTCTGGGAAAAAAGATCTAGTACTTGTTGTTAAAAGCTCCATTATCACCAGAAGCACAAAGAGGATCATCGTGAAAAGACATGCTACCCATTTTGAGATGAATCTATCACAGGTGTGGTATCCCCACAAGGAGTCTCCTTAACTCTTTCAGTCCAGCTGATGTAATCCACCACTTCGAGCAGCAGCAGTGAAATGAGAGGAATCTCCCCCTCTGCTTCACAGTCAAGCACAGAGAGGCACACAGTCAAGTGTTACATGACATAAGTTTTCCGTGATCTGAATGAAATCCATATATCTGTCAGCAGTGTACTGGTCTGTCCCTCCAAGAAGCAGCCGGGAAAGCAATGTTACTAATGGCTACATTTTCATTTGCCAGAGGGAAAATGAACATTGTGTTTCTGCCTTGGGAAGCATTATGTTGTTCATTATTTTACCATTAGAAACAAAGTACAAAAAAGGTTGATTTGCAGCACAGCGATAGAGTACCAGGAAAAAGTGCCGATCAGCTTAAAGTGAGATTTCACCTTAAAAGGGTTGACCAACGCATACAAATTTTTCTGAAATTTTCCACAAGCTACCAGGCAAAATAATCTCAATTACATAAAAATGCACAATTTTACAATGTCTGGCTCACTGAACAAAATGATACCACTGCAAGGGCTGTTCAAATTATCAAACCTCATAAGCATAAAGAAATAAAATACCAATTAAATGCAAAGATATTATAAACTGTAGCTACAAGAAGAAGAGGGCGGGGGATCAAACAGTGATTCCCCCTCCCTTATATTTTTGCAAACCACTGGAATATATTATCATCTGATCACCCCAGGTTTTTGTAAGCAGTAGATAAATGGCTGAGTTAAGTGCTGTTCCTTGTAGCAGTAAGAATATTTTTTCCCCCTATAAACTTTATTGCTATTATTTATCACATCTTGACATACACAGTTATTTATACTGGGAAGGGACTAACCAGGCAATCACCTGACAGGCAAATTCAGATAATACCCTCTAGCAAATAAAAATGGTGACCACCTGCCAACCTCCAATATCATTTTCTCAGCAGAGCAGCAATTCACAAGTAATTCAATCAGGTATTCAATAGAAAATTATTCCTGTTTTACAGACTGCCGTCACTAACAGTGGGGCCCATTTTTGCTGCTTTACCACTTTGGCACACAACCAAGGAGCGTGCAGTATTGGATTTTCTCCCACACAGTTGCAGTAACAGCAATATGGAAAGAATGACAGTATCTAGAAATGTAGGTACAGGCCTTTGCATGCTACTATAATACAATCTTCACTTCCATAACAATTTTCTAAAGATTATTAAGTGGGAAAACATTCACAAAAATTAATAACAGGTCCATAGTGTATGAGGAGCATGGTGGTAATGCAGTTTGGTCTTTAATGGGACCAGTATGGTTTAATATCTTAATCAGTGACATAGACAGTGGGATCGATGGCACCCTCACCAAGTTCACAAATGACACCAAGGTGAGTGATGTCATTGACATGCCTGAAGGAAGGGATGCCATTCAGAGTGACCTGGACAGGCTCAAGAAGTGGACTTGTGTGAGCCTCATGAGGCCTCATGACCCAGGGTACTGCACCTGGGTCAGGGCAACTCCCAGTATCATTACAGGCTGGGGGATGAAGGAATTGACAGCAGCCCTGCTGAGAAGGACTTTGGGGTGCTGGTGGATGAAAAGCTGGATGTGAGCTGACAATGTGCTCTCACAGCCCAGAAAGCCAACTGCATCCTGGGCTGCATCAAAAGGAACATGACCAGCAGGGCAAGGGAGGTGATTCTGCCTCTCTATTCTGCTCTAATGAGACCCCACCTGGAGTACTGTGTCCAGCTCTGGAGTCCTCAGCACAGGAAAGAGATGGACCTGTTGGAAAGGGTTCAGAGGATGGCCACAAAAATGATAAGAGGGCTGGAGCACCTCTCCTATGAGGGCAGGCTGAGGGACTTCAGGTTGTTCAGCCTCAAGAGAAGGCTCTGGAGAGACCTTATTTCAGCCCTTCAGTACCTAAAGAGAGCTTATAAGAAAATGGGGACAAACCTTTTAGCAGGGCCTGTTGCAATAGGACAAGGGATAATGGCTTTAAACTAAAAGAGGAAAGATTTAGACTAGATATAAGGAAGAAATTCTTTACAATGAGAGTGGCACAGGTTGCCCAGAGAGCTTGTAGATGCACCATCACTGAAAACATGGAAGGTCAGGTTGGATGGGGACTCTGAGCAACTTGTTTTAGTTGAAGACCTCCCTGCTCATTGCAGGGGAGGTTGAGCTAGATGACTTTTAAAGATCCCTTGCAGCACAAATTATTCTATGATTCTATAATTTTAGCTGTGACAGGCTAACGAGTACAATTGTCCTGTGCTTCACAGAGATGTCCGAGAACGAACTTTAGAGCATGGCAGACATACTGCCTTTTATAGGAGCACAGACTGACATCCTTCCAGGAGTGATCCTGATAAAAAATACACCTCGGTTCACAAAAAAAGCAGAGTCCCAAGTCTTCCTTGCTATAAAGGCAGATGGGACAGCAAGGGGCTGATCCCAGTACAGGGTAGTGCTCTGCCACATTTCTTCCCAAGAAGCCTGTTAGGCTGGTGCTGACCCTGTGTGTTGGTGTCCTGCTAGTCCCTCTCGTGCCTGTAGCTGCTTCTCCCCACACACTGCTTTACTAGCAACCTCACTGTCTCTCACTCTTCTTATCTACAGCATGCATCATACATACTCGTACTGTCAGCCCCTTAAGCAGCATCTTCTGCTTTCCTTTTTAGAGCAAATACTTACTCTAAATACTTGAAATACCATGTAATTTATTATATGTCTCCTTTTTTCATGGAAATGCTTCCACCAAAATGTAAGGAGCAGCAGCAGATGCCTCCAAGCCTCCCTTTATTCCTCCCATCATCCTTTCTTCTCCAGTCTGTAGCCAACAGAAGGCTTTTCCCCTTTGGTTCGCTTGTCTAATGAAACTCCCTGACTTACACGTTGGTAGAAGAACAATGTCCCAGTGCATATCCACTGTAATGTATGTTGCATCACAGACACTCCTTCAGTCTCACAGAAACAGAAGGCTGCAAAGTAAGCCATTTCAGTTACAACTGGAAGCCCAGAAAGGTCCTCTGAATATCTGCTCTGTTTAGCACACGCTATAAAGCAACTCCATATCCTTAGGATAAGAAAATGTGAACTCAAGCTTCACCAGTTTAAATTGTAAAGGACATGCTCACTGATGTAAATTTTGAAATATACAAGAAGTTTCAAGCCCTGTCTCAGGTCAAAGTACAGTCCATCTAGTCCAATAGGCTCACCCCAGTTTTGGAAAGGATCTGGAGTATTTAAAGTACTTATACACAGAACCCAAATTCTTTCCTGATTATTGCACCAAGAATTATATCAAGAAGCACAAAACTTGATTCTCTTTCATATCCCTGTTTTAGATTGTTTGAATTCCAGTTAAACTACCCTATGAAGGGCTAGTATCGCATTCTCAGCAGTATCATGCTGTAATATCAATATTTTTGTCCTCTAAGCTACTCTTCACTATGACAAACAACGACAGAACCTCATTTCAAATGATCGTACCTGTTTTTAAGTTCCAGAAAATTTTAAGATATTAGAAGTCATTTTGATCTGAAATGTTCTAGCAGGATTTCACTGTCAGGGGAATGCACTGTCAGAAAGAATCATCCACTGGAAACAGTCAGAGAGCAGCCCCTGTCTAATCACGGTCTGTCATTTTTCAAAGTGCAAAGCCTACAAATGAATGATACTGACCTCCAGATATTAGCTGGAAAAGCAGGCATTCAAGAAAGCCACCCCAAAGAGATTAGGCTTTCATGGTAACAGACAACAACAAGAGTTGTACTTAACAACTTGTGCAGTGTAGATATGACATGGCAAATTCCTGTGCTACAACAGTATGTAGGAGACATATGTAAATGCTGAAAAAAAATAATAAAAGGAGTAAAAAAATTAGGTTTGGAAAATCAGGACTAAAAGTTTTTAAGAAATGCTGGTAGCAAAATTGCCTCCTGGGCCAGATATCTCATCTAAATGTTTTAAATTTCAGGAAAGGTTTAGACTTCTGCAGAGTAAAATATGTGCAAAGGTGAGGGGCATACGAATGCAGTTGGGGTGCCCGTAATGTAATATAAAATATCTTAAGATAATCAGGAATTATCTAGCTCCTCTATCTTAATCTAATAATGGTAAAATATCTTTTATTCCTCAAGTTATCTCTTCTAAACAATCTTCTATGGGAAAAAACTTATATGCCTTACATCTCTGATATTTCTGGTCATAAAACTTCTTAGCCTAAAAAAACCCCTAAGTTTGCATGAGTTACCCCAGTAGTTTCACATATGTGCTCAATATCTAAACGAATTAGGACTATAAAATAGGTCTGAAAAGACAACTCTTGAAAGACTCTCTGAGGTAAGAGCCATTAAAAAAATTTAGGACCACAGTTAATAAAGAACTGTAGTCTATTTTGGATTCTTTTCAGAGATGAAGGATTTTAATTTGCAAATAGCAAATCTATGTCAAGCCACCTTAAGCCAGTTCCATGCTGATCTCTAAGGCCGACAGAGTGAGAGGCTGATATCTCACCTGCAGTTCAGGAAATGTGAGGAAAGATTTCAATTCAAACCTCTGCAGGAGCAGAGAAGCCTTGTTTGGAAGTTTCTTTCTTGGTGGTCTGTACATAAAAGAAAACTCCTTAAAAGAGAATAGATTTTGATTTCTCATTGCAGAAGGAGTCCTTTTAGTCAGTTTTACATTGCAGAATGAAGGCTCTATGCAAGCTAACATCTACAAATAAAAAGTAAAGACTTTTCTTTCCGTAAAACATGCTCCTCATTAAAATTTACAGCTTGCACACTTTTTTCCCGTGCCAGTGCTATACTGATGCTGTCTGCTTTGCTCCTACAGCAAATACTCCTTTCCTTATATCTGTGACGGAGCTTTTACATTAAAAGTCTTCATTTTATCAGGCAGCACAGAGAGGGTTGTTATGGATTCATGGGGGAGGGAGAAGAAAGTGATAGTAAATGTATAAAAGCTAATCATTATACACATCCAGAGATAACATAATTACTCAAAAAATGATGGTTTCCTGCCAGAAACAGAGAGTAGTTGGTAATAGAAGAAGAAAAATGCAAAATGCACTACAAATCCCAGAGAAGATGTACACAAGTGGGAATAAACTCCTACAGTTTTTACATTACATCGGGGTAACTTTTAAAGGTTCAGCATTGTAAAGAGAAGCTTGCAGGAGAAGAAATAAAAAGCATTCAAATTTCTTTGTATATATAGACATCTGCTTCTGATGAAAAGCACTCTCTCTAAAAGACTGTGGAGGGAGGTGTAGTAACAGGGCCTTGTGTGTTTCTGGAGGAAAAAAAGCTCTCATTTTGTATTTGTAAACTGTTGCTGTGGTAATGTTCTCTCACGTGCCTGGTCCTGTGTAATTCTGAGTACTTCCAAACTTCGCAATGTTTTGACATGTTAAGATGGTTGAAAAATGAAAAAACTACTTTGGAAAAAATGAAGTGGAAAAGCCATTCTCCCTTGAAAAGTTGAAATTTTTTTTTGGTGACATTTCAAGATTTTATCAAGACCATTATCAAATATGTTTTCAAAATGTATAACAAAAGGGATTTTTGTAGTTAATCCAAATTAATTTGAGGAAGAAAAGACAACTGAATGATTTACATTTTCAGTGTTATATAGTTACTTATAAAAATTTCAGACATATAAAATCAAGACTTCTTAAAAAAAAGTTCATTTAAGAAACAACCACCCAGCCTTAAATTTCAGAAAAGTAAAAAAATGCTTTTGATTGAGTCAACCTTCTAGGAAGCTCTCTGCCCATAAATGATTCATATTAAAGAACAATTCATATATTCAAACTTCTAGTGTGCTTAACTTCTGAATAAATTCTACAGTCATAAACCTATAATTTCTTCCATTGTTAATCATTCATCTGATCAAATCCTGTGACACTTTCTGCTGTGCTAGGGTGCTCAGACCTTTATTAAAATACTCACAATCTCAAGAACATTTTTTGGCCCAGAAAATCCAGTCTGTTACAGCTTCTACACATGATTCACCCAACCTAACCTCGAGCCCATTTCTGGAAAGGCAAAAAAGTGATTCTGTGTTTGCTGTGGTGACAGTCCGTTAGGTGCCTGATCCCATGCAGTTCAGAGGTGTCGGTGTCCTCAGGTTCAAAGCCTCATCTTCCTGGCCCTTCAATAGAGTCAACTCTGGTCATTTAGGATCTGCAATACTTCCAGAGGTATCACTGTTTTTCTGTTGTTTGTAAATAGAAACATGAGGAGACTGAGGTCTTAATGCACCTCAGTTGAGTATCAGAGGTTAGGAGAGATGAGTCTTCACCTGAAGTCACACTGACTAGAATTTCAAACAGGACTAAGGCACTTCAAAACCTGTGAATTTGGTTCAGCTTTAGTAAATCTGAATCTATATGGCTAGATGAAAGTGGAATTTTCAAGTCACTGAAAACTAGAGAAAAACTACAGTTGATTTCAGGGTTATCTGACTTTCTGCAAGTCTCTCATAATTCATAGTTTTCTTTCCTATGTACAGCAAAGCTCTTTTTTTCCTGTAAAGTTTGTCAGAGCTAGACAGGTACATCACAGAGCATATTTATGTCACACAATACAGACTCAATGCAACAAGTCTGGCATAACACTAAGTAATGCAAAGAATAAAATGGTATAAGGGGAAATCTAAGTTCTTATTTTTTAAATGTATCAACACACCACAGGAGATAGAGAAGCTAGAATTTAATTTGTTATTTGTTTGTGCTGGCTGAGAAAGCCTGGTTCCTATCAGTTCCCTGATGAGTCTGACGAATGTTATCACATACTGTATCTGTAATTTGTCAGAGATCCTGTTTTCCTTTAAGCTACAGATAATCCCTGCGGCTTCTTTTTCATTCCATCGGGTAACATCCTTTCCCTGAACAACCAAGAACCAAGAATAGTGAAATTGTCCCTCCCAACCTTGTGCATCTCTCAAAAGGACCTGGATAACAACCTTTTGTTCCACACTCTTCTCCATAGGATACATATCTTGAGAGAAGAAATATTACTAAAGGTTCTAAAAATAAGCCTTTTATAAATCTTAAGATTGTAAAAATCTCAGGATTTGTATTAGAAGATGGCCTTTACTCCTTTTTTTGCAGTAACTTTCAATTAAAAAACATGCCAAGTAGCCCTCAAACCATTGGAATAGCTGGTGAGTCATTGTAACTGAGGGTCTATAAATAAATCATATAGTTCAGTATTTGTATTATACTATACTACAGGGTCTATCTAAAGCAATCATTACTCAATGAGAGAATTGCTATTTCAGTTTTTTACTATCCACTGAAGGGTACTTTTGAGAGTATTCATTGACAATACACTGCCAAAACCACTATTTGGCAGCTAGTAACAAAGCAATTGTGATTCTAAAAAAGTACAGTAACTTTCTGAGGGAGTTCATCATATTATATTAGTGAATTCTTCATTGCAGCAAATTTCCACCTGATAATACCACTAATTATTGTCTCTGGTACAGGGTGAATAGCTATTGAATAATGTACTCAACATTTTCCTCTGCATCAAATGGCTAGCACTGGTATATTTAAATAATGTATTTCAAAAAGATGATAATTGTACTGTAAGAAAAAGGCCTCTCATACGATGAGGCTATGTTCTTGAAGCAAAATTATATATAGGGAGTCTGTCCAGAAACTAAATTTCAGATTATAGATGTTAATAATACTTTGAATTTGTATAATATTATATACAGCTCATCTGAAAGTGACTTACAGATACTACTAAATAATCTTCATTCATATAAGTAGTCTTGTTCCACAGGTAGATAAAATGAGATACAATGCTAATCAGGCCAGCACTGTCAAACCACTATGCCTAATTTTATCAACCTAAGCACTCACATTTATCCTCCTTAATCAGTGGATTTTTCCCAAAGAAGTTGAGGGAATTCACTCCATACTGAATTCCCTGCTTTATATGTTAGTTATATTTAAACATCCACACTTTAAAATGTTACCCTAATTGGCTTAAGAGTCAGAAAAATTTCATGTCAGAGCTAAAACTAGGTATATTCTGGCTCCTGACATTGTTTTCTAAACACTAATAAATAATTTCACTTTTTCTCTATTGCAAAATATAGTATTTTTGCTTTTTTCCCCAATTTCCAAAAGCCAATGTTAAAATTCAAGTTGTCATTGCATAAATCTTTACCATCTCTTTAGTAGATTTAATTGCACAGCTTTGCAAATAAATTCAAGTTCATATGTGACACTAGTAATGAATAGAGGTTGTGATGCTGGTTTTGATGTAGCCATGTAAACAGGTTAATCATTCTGCTTTTGCTTGCCTACTAATGGGAGAGTGATTTAAGAAAATTGTTATCCTCTTAGAACTCAACATCCTAAATACCAGTTGTCCATTCAAAACCATATTAATATACGCACGCATATCCACATCAAGCATTGCCTTTTATTGTCAACAGTAAAGTTTTTACCTCCAATTTATTCTGGTGAACTTGACAGAAACTTTCTGAGCCCTCGGTGCCTTGATTTGTTGGCCGTGCCTACATTGAGGAATGAATCCTTATGCTGAGATGATGATGGCACGTGGTTTTCCCGTGTGCACTGGGGTACCATAACGCAGCTGAACATGGTGCTATAGACACGGCCCTGCATCAAGCTCATGTGGCAGTCCTGTGACAAGGCTGGCTGGCAACCAAGCTTGGACTTCTCTGTACTTCACTCCACAGTGCGGTTGTGCCTTTATTCTACTGGGTTTAGAAAGGCTGAATGGTTCCCAGATCTAGAGCATGGAGAGCTGTTTGGGCAGGGGCCTGTCTTTCCGCAGCTGTGCTGGCAAGCTTCAGTCAATGTTAATTTCTGTCAGTTAACAAACACCTTCCAGAAGGGCACCTAGAAAGCCAAAAAATTCCTTTCTGGCTCGCTCACTTCTTGAAAGCTGCAGGTCCTGAAATCCCATCAATCTTCCCCCAAACTTTTTCTATTTTAAAAATTTTTATCCCCATTTGGAAAACAAGCAAACCTTAACAGTTTAGCTTTTTTCACCAAAATCACATACTATTTTCCATTCAGCTCTGCTAAAGAATGAATGAATTTTTGACATCTCCAGTGACTTTGTATGAGTGAAGGGGGAAATTCTAAACCAAAATATTTCAGCTGGCCTGGAAGATTCTGGGAATCCACGTAATTTTCTCCTGCCCTGAGCACCAATGGTACAATGAGATGGATGCAAAATTCAATTAGATTTGAAGGGCTCAGCTGGCCATCGTTTTAGAACAGTATCAAAGGCATTGGGATCAGCATATCGCATTCCTTTTGACAGCTTCTGGAAATGCAACCAATGAGAGAGTACAAAATGTCATCCTGGCACTCCTCATATGTCAGTGTGAGACAAAGACCCCAGGAAACCTCTTCTATGGAGTTGTTGAAGAGGAACAAAGGACTTTGCAGAAACACTGCAATCCAAAATTGAAAACTCATGTTCCTTTGTCAGAGGAAAGTTGAGAGCAACTACCATTAAAATGATATAAGGTTATGTAGGAAATGTTTAAATGTTTCACAATGCTAGAAATAAATCAGAATCCTGAGCTGGAAAAATTGTCAGAGGGGCTTTATGTGGTACTGATGCAAACAAAATGTATGGTATGTAGAACACAGCTAGGTGCAAAATTAAGCCAAATTCCTGAAGACTACTGAAGAAAACAGCAGGGAGAGAAGAGATTAGGGATTTAACTGTGAAAGCTGAGAATGGAATGGCTGCAGCAGTAAAAAAGTTCTCCAGTTGAATAAAAACAACAGTCTCTGACTAACTCAGATTTCACAGAAACAAAAAATCTCCCAGCGTAAAAAGAGAGAAAGAAAATCAACCACAAAGGGAAAAAACTCCAAGGAAATTACGGTGTTCATCAAATCTGTTTTGTTGGAAATGTGAAAATGTCCTGTCAGAAAAAGGTGGTGTTATGAAAGTTTGATTTGTACCACATGCACCATATGTAATCCATAATTAATTTTTTTTTTCTTTCTGTTCTAGATGGCCTTTAGTGAAAGTCATTGTATTGGACTCTCCTGAAAAGATGGTCCAAGCTAAAATATACATGCTATTATCCTTGGGACTAATGGCTGCCATTCATTCAGAACATGTTAATGTTCAGTGCTTTAAAAACTGGAGCTGTTCCCAAAAATACCTGGTGCATATATGGCTGATCAGAAACCTTGTTGATTGAAGAGGCTGTCCATGTTCTTGGTGGAACTTTCAGAGTTTGTGTGTACTATGAACAGCCCAGGAACCTTCAGAAAAGACAGTGAATTCAGTCTGGAGCCAGAGAAGCACCTGCTGTGTGATACTTAAACGGAGAAAAAGCTTTGCAGATAAACTTCTAGCTGAGAAAGTACCTTGAAAATATGGGAGAGAAGCCATATCCTGCTGTTTTATTTCCATTATGTATAGGAAAATGGGAGTTTGCATATATTTTCTGAACATAAAATAAGTTTTAGCCAATTCCATGTAGCCTTTTTTTCTTTCTAGCTTGTGAAACCTTCAGTACATATGTACTAGCAAGTTACTGAACACAAAAAGGATCATCAATAATCATAACTAGTAACAAAACGTACTGTTATAGGCAACTGATGCATAATGCAATGGGCATTTTGGGACAGAAGGCCAAATCAAGAATTCATTTAGTTAATTAGGCTGTTGTTAAAACTCACCTGTGTGTTGGTCTTTGAGAATGCTTCACCTGTCATTCTCCCTAACTAACCTAAAATATGCAAATCCTTCAAATCTAGACTTATTCACAGCCTAATCGAGACAGAAAAACTTGGGTAATGTAGAAGTTTAAGAATCTGTTTACATAATTTTATTTCTAATCATATAACTTTTTTTTTTCCTTAAACACCTTAGGTAATTAATCATCCACTCCTAGTAAAGGTCACTATTAGCAATTCACCAGTCTGTTTATTGTGGCTGCCATTACTCTATATTCATATACTCTTTTATTTCCCTTGGTTATTGTTAAACCTTGTTTCAATAGATGGCAGAGTACCAGTCCTCTGTCATACTTAGGAAACGTTTTCTGACATCTTGTCCCTTAGTACAGATAGGATCTCACATCTCACATGCCCTAAACTCGCAGGACCAATGCCAACATCACCCAAATATAGGCACTTAAATGATATGCACTGCAATGCCTGAATTTCTGAGAGAAACTGATTCTAATTCTTAAATAATGTGTCCAGAAGACTATGAATAAAATTGGCACAGTTACTAGCCATGAATCAGCTGTTTTAGTCAACACTCATTTCATTCTCTAAGAAGAAAAAGTGAAACTCAGTCATTTTTACTTCTGTCCGAGTTATGCTTTTCTACAATGACTGTAAGTCAAGCATTTTAGGAATAGTTACATTACCTCATCAGTTAAATATTCCACTTATTTTATTAATATTTATTAATTTCAGACTACATGAGATGCATTTTAAGAAAAATAAGTGTTCTTAAAAAAAAAGAAGTTAAAATGGAAGTGTCAGCAGAGTTAAACATCTTGGTGTGACACTTTGCTGGTTGCACACTGAACTATTTTCAGAAAGTGGTATCAAGTAAGCATTGAAAAGACTGTAGTGGACACAGTGCTCCAAAAGTGTCCAAAAGTGAAATGTCAAATCTACAAGGGCCACTGGGGAAGATCTCTGATACACATTCTCAGCCAGCTATTTTTTCTGGAGCCTTCACTTGGAAGTATAATTGCAACTCTACAGTGTAGTAAATTTTAATCAGGTATATGAAAAAAAAAAATCCAAATATTTCTCACCATGACTATAATGTCACCTCTACTGATCCTATTTGTAATTGGAAATAAATTTCCCTATGCAAAATTGTAGGCAGTGCTGAAGAAAAGATTTACTGTTTGACTAATTTGTCAGGGACCCCATGTTTAACTGTATAATTACATTACATTAGCACAGGGATTACCCACATGACAAAGCTCTGACTAGTCACTAAACATTTGAAGTGATGTAGACCAGATTTTTCTACTAATTCATAATGCAGTAGTTCCAGATGCAGAGCAAGATGACACAGTTAACTTCATGGTGCATGTACAATTAGGTTTCACCGAGGTGAACTAATAACTCGGGTCAAGAGAAGCTGCCTTATTTATCCCCACAAACAAGGCAATATCCAAAGAACTACATAAAACCAGATATTCCTTGGTCTCACATCCTTTCAATTTTGTGGCATTAAAGTAATTTGATAGCACTCTTAGTATCATGGAATTCTCAGAGTTAGAAGGGACCTTCTAGAGATCATCTAGTCCAACTCCCCTGCCAAAGCAGGGTTGCCCAGAGCACATCACTCAGGACTGCATCCAGGTGGGGTTTGAAAATCTCCAGAGAAGGGGACTCCACACCCTCCCTGGGCAGCCTCTTCCAGGGCTCTGCCACCCTCACCGGAAAGTTTTTTCTCATATTTGAATGGAATTTCCTGTGTTCCAGCTTGAGCCCGTTGCCCCTCGTCCTGTCACTGGGAAGCAATGGGAAGAGTCCAGCTCCATCCTCCTTCAATCCTCCCTCAGGAGGATACTCTCAGCTTTTCCTCATCAGGGAGATGCTCCAATCCCGCAATCGTCTTTGTTGCCCTGCACTGGACTCTTTCCCGCAGTTCCCTGTCTTTCTTGAACTGGGGGGCCCAGAACTGGACGCAGGATTCCAGTTGTGGCCTCCCCAGTGCAGAGCAGAGGGGGAGAATGACCTCCCTCCACCTACTGGCCACACTCTTCCCTACGCAGCCCAGGATCCCATTGGCCCTCTTGGCCACAAGGGCACATTGTTGACCCATGGATAGTTTACTGTCCACCAGGACCACCAGATCCTTCTTCCAGCAGGTCCACCACTAACTGATATTGGTGCCTGGCATTCTTCCTCCCTAGGTGCAGGACCCTACAAATAATGAGGCAGGGTTTTTTTTTATCTTATATGAAGTGGACTTAATTCTACAGTCTAGTACTTGTATAATGAAGGACCTTTAAGTAAAAGATAGATTTTCAAACCACAAAGTATGCGCATTAGAAGGCATTCTGCTTCAGAACAACTCTGAGGTGCTGGGTGAACAGTGGGCATATCTCTGCAGCTACGGTAGACCTGGATGACCTTCTGTGCAGAAACTGAATAACTTTGAGCAATGCTCTCTTCTGGTGCAAGCAGACTGTTTCTACCACACTGAAATGTCATTTGCTATACCAGAACTTTACAAGCTTAAAAAATATCTCCTCTCCACACTACATTTTACAACAGATGCCATAGGAAAATGCTTCCACATCAGGCCAATCCTAAAATTCGATAAATTTATAGTTTTAAGGGCAAAATATTTCATCTTGCTGCCTGTGTGACAAGACCATATCATTCCACTCTCTGGTTTCTGAACCAAGACAGCAACCTCTGGCAGCACTGGAGAATACATCTTTTGAAAGAGAGCCAGGCTCAATGCAAATTTTTTTAGCAATTAAGAACCTACTATAACTTACCTGCTTTAAAGTCATTCTAGTGGTTAATCACCTTCATTCCTAGACAAATGGGCCCTTTCCGTAATTTGAATTAGTTTACCTTCAGCTTCCAGCCTCTGAGGCTTATGATGACTTTTCTAATTAAGAGGGCCTCTACAGTCTGATACCTTCTGTCCATTTAAGTTCAAAAGAATCAAGTAATCCTATAACATGAAGGTAAAACACATGTTATCACTTCTCTGCTCTTCTTCTGCCCCACTGAGCTCTGGCTGCAGTCCTAGTGGAATATATACGTTGGCTTCTGCTAAATTTCATGCTTTTCACGTGAACTATTAAAAGGTCAAGAGGTTGTAAAAGGGGAGGCAAAGGTTTGGTGGAGCCTTATGTAGAGTTTAGGAAGTAGGGTCATTGAAAAGAAAGCACGTATGTTCCTTCTAGCTACAAGTCTTAGACTTCATTATACTTCTTTCAACTACAATGAAGGTGGGGTACACAGGGTTCTATGCCTTAAAGGTCTCCGTTTTTTGTTTAATGGAAATTGGGGAGTAATAACAGAAGCAGAAATGCTTTGTGGTTTTCAGCAAAATAGGTTTTTTTAGTAGAGTTAGCTCCATTAATCCCCTCTTAAATCTAATAACATAACCAGACAAAGAAAAACATCAGATCTAGTTTGAAGCAAGAGAGCTATAAATAAAGAAAACAATGAAACAGTCAGCCTATACTTCTTCAAACTATCTAGTGACCTTTCCATTTAGATGTTACCCTTAAAAAGCAAGCATTACATTAGCTTTTATATCATTTGAGAACCACAACCACAGGAAAATCTGGGTGTTAAGTGAACAGCCTTGTTGCTGCAGATTCAAGAATGATATAGCATGCAATTATTGAAGTCACCAGTAGCAACTGCATAGTTCAATTTGATATTATAGTCTTAAGGGTATTACTATTATTCTATTATGCTAAAGGTATTATACTCTTAAACTATATTCCCTTCTCTTCTTTTCTAAAATAAATCCTCCTGTGTTTAAATTTGTCAATCTCAGTGTCAGCTAAAATTGAACTTATTTAGGAAAATTTGACTAACCTCCCATATCCAATAATTATAGCTTTTGTTAATTTTTAATGTTATTTAACTGAAATAAAAATTGGTTCTTCTGTACCTTGGTTAGCCTGCGATATCACTTCATACGTTTCGCTAACAAACTTTCAAGTTAAGAGTCATAGCTAAATTGTTCTGTCTAATTAAAAGAAAAGTTAATTCCTTGATGTCCACAGTTAATGTTTCTCAGTTCTTTTTCTTCCTGCAAATGCCAGGCTGTGCCACAACTGCTAGGAGGAAATATGTTTCTTCTGGTAAAATCACTGGATCAGAGCTAAAGAGATCTGGCCCTGCTGCAGACTGTCTGCATGACCTTTGGTAAGTCACTTGATAGATACACGCTTTATAGCTGTACCTGTAATCTGAAAATCATATCTGTGAGGTGTGGTAAGGGTGCATTCCCTTTATATTTAGGGGTCAAGAAGTAGCTCAGAATGCTGAATTCTACATGAAAAAATATATTTGAGAGTATGACTGGAATAAGAAATAAATAAAGGAGTTCTAAATTAGAGAAACTCTATTAATTTACTGGAAAGATAATAAAGTACTATTCAAAACCAAAACTATTACATGATATTGTGTAATATCAAGAAAAAAAACCCCACCTTATAACTACTAGCAATTTTGGCAAAAAGCCTCTCCAGGACCAATTAGAAATAGGAGTATTCTTCACAAATCTGTTTTTCTCCAGGCCCCATGTTTAATCACTAGCAATTCTTTTTAAGTCTCATTTCCTACTGAAAACACTACAGTGCAGTGTCATGCCTGAAAATGTGCTTCCTTCCATTCTTCCCATAGGGAAAACTATTCCTAGTGCTTGACTGTCACTGCAAAGGGATACCTGGAGGGGAAGGACAGAAAAGGAGGAAGCAAACTATTGGAGTGGTATTCCCAAGAGAATTTTGTCTCTTAGCAATCCTGGAGTACTGATGATCACAGGGAAAGAACATATATCTCAAAGGCTTGCATCTGATTTGGCTGCCGTAAATCTGAGGGATTCATCTAGCACCAAAAACGCTATGCAGAGCTGTTGTTCTCTTCAACATATTTACAGTCGCTCCTAACGTGGTAGAGAAGGGATAGAAAAATCATCTTTATCCACTGTGTAATATAACTGCAGCTAAGTTGGCAAGATTCTGCGAACAATGCCTTTTAGAGAGCTCACACAAGTTTAAGATGCCTGCTGAAAAGAGCTTATACTCTGCCAACAGCTTGCACTACACAGCCAATGGGCAAGAACAGGGAGAAACTGCACTAATGAACAAGTTGGCTGAATCATCTGGGGTGGATCACCTGGCAACAAGAGGCTGTTTTAAGTGCAGTGGTGCAGCAGAATTTAATGCATGAGAGAAGGTACTGTATACAAGGAGAATAGGAGAGAGAAAATACGGAATGGTGAAGGGCAGCCACAGACCCGACCTATGCCATGTTGCAAGCAATGAAAAAATAATAATCAATGTACAACCCTAATATACTAATAAATAAACCCTAATTAACTAACCCTAATAATAATTACAATGACTGCTGTTGCTATTTCACAATGCTGTTCTGTCATTTCAGTATACTTACATCAACTCTATTCAAGTGTTAGAACAAACAGAAAAGACGGCCACTGCAAAAGTCTGAGAAGAATGTAACATCTTGTTTCATAGGGAGAAAGGAGGAAAAAAAGTTTTTGCTTTCATCACCTATTCTTACCCAAGTTCTCTCCTTTTATTCCCTACCCCTGCACGTCGCCTGCCTGCCAGTCCTCTCATCTCCCCTTCTTTTGGTCTCACTTTTACTCAGCTGGTAGAAAAGTAAGACAAAGGAAAAGCAAATACAGTATGAGTGTACTTGGTAGACGGCAGGGAGAAGATTGAACTCCATCACCAAGAGGAGGTAAGATAAAGGGGAAAACAGAGAGAAAAGTCTTCTTCAGAGGCAGTGAATGAGTGGAGCAGCCTTTTCTGTCTGATAAATCTGTCTGTGAGTGAGCAGAGCATTCAAGTAACCATGCACTGCTCACTCGCAAAACTAATTTGTATATATGTACCTGAAGAGGAAAAAAGGTTAATTAAAGATCTAAAGTTCACAGTTATGCGCAGAAATTCATTAAAGCTACAGTAACAAAAGCTGATTGAATGACTGCAGTACATTTTTGTTGTTGGTTAGGATCAAAGTCATCAACTTTGCCAGTCTGGGGCTTTCTCACAATAATAATGTTCAAATCACGTCCCTCGGTCCCTTGCCTGCTGACACAAACTGTGGTCAGGTAAGGAAGTATTAATGCTATTAATATTGGTGAGACTTACTGTGAAATCCTGCATGTAAGCACCAAAGCTCAATAAAGTTGATTCAAAACAGAGGAGAAAAGGTCTATTAAAATGACCAGTATGATGTAGAACTTACTTTGCGTGAGCAAAAAAAAAAATAATTCTTCAGCATAGCAGGGAAAAAACAGCAAAACCAGGCTGAGCGAGGATATCATTGTCAAGGGAACAAACAGCAGAGAGGTGAGTTCAAACAAAAAAAGCTATTGCCTAAAATGAGCAAAATAACATTTTATGGTAAAGGGCAGTGCTGGCACAAGAGCAAATGAGTAAAACCTAACTGTGACTCAGTTTAGCCTACAATTTACAAGATTTTGAAACACTGGAAGAATAAGATTCTGTAACAATATTCTAACAGAAATATAGGCAAGAATCCATTTTTTGTTATTAACAGAGCTTATTATGATCAGGAGGACATGACTGATCATAATTGTAATATTTGATTGGGCATTATGATCCAAGAATCCTTGTTTTTCTACTGCAGATGTCTAAGACGTAGCCAAAGATGGGTGCTAAAATTGCAGAATAAGGATTTATATCAGTAACAGTCATAGCAATCTTCTCACATAAACTCAAAATTTAATGGTATTTTTATTACTTCTCCAATTTTTCTTGTTTTGTGAAAATATCTCTGGAACACAGCAGTACACAGCCTTATCCTCTTACCCGCATAGTCCCATTGCATCAGCAGCTATATGCGTATAAATAGATACAAATTGTTGATGTCTACCTGTACCTATCAGTTTTTCCTGTATGCAGATCCACAGTTATAATACCTTTGTCCTAAGAGATGGCTGTTATTTGTGCCTGTCTGTTTAGCATTCTCTGTACCAGTTACACAGCAAGGGGACTATGTATAACTTCTTTAGCATGAACTCTGAAGCATAAAGATTGTACATATTATACATTTTTTTAGTGTCATAGAATGTTTAATGTTTTTTAAACTCAGATACTGTCTTGATAACTGTGTAGCTAGGAAATTCCAGATTAATTTATTTTGCCTGGGAGAAGGCAACAGAGAATGGTGCTGCAGTTACCTCCTCCCAATACAGCATTGAGTAAGGAGCAACTACATGTGTGAAGCTACACAGCATGAACCAAGAGCAACTTATATTAAACTACTGGGTTAAATCCATCAAACAACTTCTTTGCCATCAGTCAGCATGTTACCTTTAGTGAGGTGCCTTTGTTCTTCAGCAAAAACACCTCCAGGAACCAGAGGGATGTTAGAAGGTATATCCATAGCTACAATTACAGTAGAGTAATAAGATTGTAACAGACTTATAGGTATAAAGGTATAACCTTTTTTTTCTGGTATAGGGTCTTCAGAGAAAGCTAAAATAGAAGGTCTATAACAGTATATTTTTGCCACTATTGCTATATCAGTGAAATTCTATGATCCTTGCTCAACCCTGTTTTGGAATGGGATATCTGCAACCCCATTCTCAATGGCTTCCTGCCCTGTCTCTCCCCCCAAAACAACAAAAAAAAATATGCTGCGCCAGTCACTTTGTCTATGTAATCAGGCTGAAAGGGCCCTGAGGGTTCAGGAAAAAAAAAGGCCACTACTCTGTGGCAGTAAACTAGAGGATTTCTGATAGTCAACTGTCAACAAGCAATAGTTCCTTTGAGAGAACATAGCAAGCAACTGAGGATATGATGTTTAAGTTTCTTTGCATAGCATTTGTGCTGTGCAAAAGGTCAGTACTGACAGATGCAGACACACTTGTACTTACACTGTCTTGCCAAGCCCAGAAAGGCACACCTAGAAGTGAGCTGGCAAGCATGTCTGTGCTTGCTGTACCAAATGAACTTTCTCTCCTGGGTCCCAGCCAGGTGAGGAGTTTATGTACATTGCATTTTTTATTAAGCACAGCATGCCCTGCACATCTGAAAGTCATCTTGATCCTCATATCATCAATACAGGGAACGGCCGAAACGTAAATATTCAAAACATATCTATTATCAATTACAGTAGATTAATAGACACTTTAATGCAGAGGTGGCCCTCTGGGCTGAATTCATAGAAAGAGTCTCTGCAAAATATCTTCTCTCATCTCCTGTTGCACAAAAATGTCAGTTGTAATTCCCCACAAAAAATACATAAATAATGGGTAATATTTAGAGCAGAGGGCACAAAGAAGAAAGAGAAGGGCTGTGGATCTGGCTGCACTTTGCAGTCCTGCAGGTTCTAACCCATGATTACCTTCGCCTGTTGGCCTCCTGTTTACAAGATTGCCATTTTGGAAACAAGTCCATCTAGGATGTACTGAGACTGTATATGTTTTTTCCACAATAAACTTTCCTTGCTGGGCAAGTAAATTATTATAGTTGTTTATTGTGTAAAGTGAGATTTTTTTTGTAAAAATTTGTGTGTATATACAATTGAATCTGTTGGTTTTTAATTTATGGAGTGTTTTCTTCTTTTGCTTTCGTAAAGGATAATCAAGAGAGCCTGACTGACCTTCTCCACAGCAGGAACAATTATATGTTCCAGTTTCGTTATATCTTCTCTTGTGCTTATTCTTTCCATAATAATTAGCCCTCATTTCTTTAATCTCCCTTCATATGGAAACTCCCATCAAAGGCTTCCACAGAGAACCAGATTTGGTTTTAGAAAAGAAAACTTCTGTTAAACTAATCGAGAATCTCTTTGAGGAAAATGGAACAAACGTATCAAGATAAAGGGGGACAGCATAAAAAATTAAAAGTAAGCTTTCTTTTCTTTGCATACTGGAAATACCTCGGGCTAAGAGCTTATTGAACAGGGCACATATATTATTATCTCCTTCTCAAGGGACTTGCTACCAAAGGCTTTTTGTCCTCACTATTAGTTATGTTGGCAGGTGTTCCTCGCAGCTCAGAACTTGGCCATTTGGAAATCATGATTTAAGTTATATCAGAATCTCAGTCTCCTGACAGGTGCAATTTGATGTCATTCTGTGCTACACAAAAATATATTTTTTAAATGCAACACATTGGGCTGCTACTTTTTTCCTGGCATAGAGCAGAACTTTACTGAACATTACAATTTGATCTCAGCACATGGCTGGAGCTCAACTGATTGATTGTTGCTAATGTTCATCTTATTCTTGTGAACCTGTCTCTGCTATTATATGACTTTGGTTTAATCTCACTAATAAATCCACACTTTTAATTTTAGCAAACTCACCACTGATCTTACAAAGTCAGATTTTGCATTCCCTGGATCCTGAGTGTGTGGATGAAAAGAAAGTCCTGTCCTGCACACTGAAGCTCATCAGAACACAGACATTGGGATAGATTGTGTCATACAGAATTTCGGTAAAGGTAAGCTAAGGGGTTTTTTTGCACAATATATTTTCCATGAGAATTTCAAATGACACGTGTTATGACCTTTCTGCCAGGCATGAAAAAGGACAAGAGTCACCTCCCTGTGCTTCTGCTAAAACGTAGTTAAATGCCACCTCCCAGGAGCCTGGGAAAATACATCATATCGCCTGAGTGCTCCAAAATGATGAGGACTTCCCCACATGAGGCCATGTCTTTAGATAAGCGAGCTGAAGAGTTAGAGTTTTGTGGAGTCGGGCAGGACAAGAGAAACGTATTAAGGCAATTTGAAAAACCTAAATAATTGAAAGAAAGGAACATTGTCACTCCTGGACTTTGTTCATTATCAGCCTGTCCTCTTCCTACAGCTATGTTGGCAGAGTGCCCTTCTCCTTCCTGGGCTATTCACCACTCACAGTTTGTTGCCCAGCCTCAGAGAAATCCAACTGTTTGGCACAGTCATCCACTGTTGTTCCTAAGTGATATATAGTTTCCTGGGACTCTATTAGCAGTATGAGCTGAAGCACTAATGAATAAGGAGCACCAGGCTTCCTGTCCAAGGCTGCTGTCTTGGGGACCTCAACCTCAACAGCTGTTGGTTTTGCCCATTGCTCTCGATTGATGTTCTGAGACATATGGAGACATGCTCCTTGTCCTCTCTCAACTCTTCTGGCTGTCTTTCACAAGAAGCTCTGCAATGAGTCAGCTTTTGTTTAGGATTCCTTCCTCAGAGACTTGACAGACCTCTCATCCTAAGAATACTGTCCATGGCTTTCTGGTCCATCCATTGTGAATCAGGAATACAAATATTGTATTCACCTCAACTTTGCAGCACATTCTCATTTTACAAGCCATCATGGCCCAAAGTGTTAGCTTATATGCATGCAGATGATGTATGATGCTGCAGGGATCTCTGTGTGTGTGCCAACGCATGCTGGCAGCTGACCTCTTTCCTCAGAGGGTCTGACATTCTCAGGACCTATAGATTGCCCCTCTCTCTGTTCCCCAACAGATGTCGACAATCGGATCTTGCTTTCAGGCTTCCATCTGGGGTTGAGACATTTTGAAATTACATGAACAGGCCACAAACATTCGAAAAATATAAGATTGTATTTTAACACAGCCATCGTCTGTGCTCATGTGTATATGTTGTGCTTTCAATATGGATGCTGTGTCTGTTGGTAAAGGAATATGAAATCCACTCTAAGTTTATCTTCTTTTAGAAGAATTTTAGAGTAACATCTTCCCTAAAGACAGTCAAGCTTATTTTGTAACAGTCACAGTATTTTATGAAAACAAACATCTCAATAGCTTTTTGGTGGAAACATTTTGGTGTGTTGAAGTCAGAGGTTTTCTCAGAAGTTAGGACATAATGCTACAAAGGGTTGACTGACTGGAAAATGAGATTTTCCAAATCAATTATGCCATTGATTTATCTACATGGGTAGCTCACCTCCTGCAGTAGCCAGGAAAAGCACTTCCTTAAAGGGTAATGCACCAGTCCAATCAGCCGTTAGCTATGTATGTTGGCTTTTTTTGGCATGTTATCTGTCAGAGAGAAAGATACACGTTTCTTACCGAATTTTTTTATTTTAAATTTTTTTATTTTTAAATTTTTTTAGAGAACTCAATTTAAGAAGTCTGAAAATAGTTTTGAATGGGTCTGGGACCAAAATCTGTCCAAAATTTCAATCTTCCTTTTCCCAAAAATTGTGCTGGTCTGTACATTAAAGCAGACTTGTGCCTACATGTCAACTAGAATAAACCTCTGTCCTTGTATGATCTTAACATGATTTGGGTACAGTGTTGGCTGCACACTTCCCTCTGCTTGAGAAAAGTGCAGGATATAAGAACCATGTAAACCCATGGGCATAACTTCCCTTGCCCAGTAGTCGTCAGAGTTGAGTCTTCTGAGGTGCTGGTGAAGGTTATTCCTGTTCAGTGGAGAAAAGGAGAATAGCAAAGAAACTGTATCAGAAGAATGTGTTCAGGGGATGCTTGTTACTACTCTTGAGATGAGGCACTGCTCATGACTCAATTGTGAGTTGAGAGTTTGATAAGCCCTAAATGTACATCAGGAATTAAGAGATTAAAAAAAAGTATCCTAGATCATACAACTCTTGAAAAAAATAAACAAAACCCAAGCAAACAAAAACCCCACAATGATAGTAAGTAAAGTTGGTTTTGATGTTTTGGTTTTTTTTTTTTTTCCTAGTCCAGTATGTTAGATTTTCTTTGTCAGAATTTCATGAGATTCCTACAAGCCAAAGATATTGGCCTCTAAAAGAACCAAAGAGCATTCACACACCAATTTTCTTCATAACCTCCTGGGAATCAAATCCTGTGGATGCTTGGAATTGGTAGTTAATTATTATGGACTGTATTGGTAGCTGAAACACATTCCACACAGATCTTTAAAAGTACTTAAAATTATATCAAATACAATGTATTCCCAAAAAACTAAACCAAAACCCCAAAAGACCCTTTATTTAAGAATGTGAGAAATAGAGAGAAACAGATAAAATAATATATGCTCTGTTGTTCATGTTTCTCTAAACATTATCTGGATTTATGGGTGTTTAGGATCTGTGGAATCCACTGGAGCATTTATCACGCTTACACAATGCTTAGAGTGTCTTACGATTCACAGCTTGTCTTTCTCTGCTGCTCTAATGCTAGTCTCACTGTCAGCCTAAACATTCTATACACACGGTCTAACCTGCACTTGTGAAGCGTTAAAATTTTCCTTAACAACATCCTACTTACTTTCTTCCAGATCATGAAATTTGTAATCCATGAAGTCTAGTTTTCACAGGTTACTTTCTAAGTCCATTTCCAGAAAGAAAACAGAATTTTCAAGGCATATAATATTCCTCAACCTAGGCGCAGAAGGACCTCCCTATCCGAGGGTAAGACCCTGGCCATAAGTGTTATTAATTGAGTTATTTTCCTTTTCCTTTCCCTTTTCTCAGAGTTCACAAAAAAAAAAATAAATTATAAATTGTATTTTATGGAAAAAACCCAGAGAATTTTTTGCTTCAATTGTTTTTCCTAAATTGAATGTTCATTTTCTGAGCAGACTGGAACACACATGCTCATGCTTCCTCACTTGAGATGCGGGCAAAGCTTTTCTCGCAAGAGAGGGTACTGATCAGGATCATCTGAATGTCATAGGAAAAAAAAGGACAAGGAATAGAATTTACCACTATTCAAAAGAAGCAACGGAATTGGGTATTTTATGGTATAGGAGAAATTTTGTGGCCTGAGCACTTTATAAGGAAATACACCTACATCCTGCCTATAATAAAGTTTTTTGTAAACTATCACACAATCTTACTTGAACTTTGAGTCATTCTTCACCAACATTACCTTCACCTTAGCCTTAGAGAAACTTCTCCATAGATTTTTCTCAGTACACATCGAATTTCTTGATACAGAATTTTCATGAAGATGAATATACGCGCACTTACTAGCAGGACACTAACTGGGTATGACATGTGAGGTTGATATAATTGGCCATTATCAGCTCTTGCTATTTGGACAATCATGAGAGTCTAGGAGCTCTTCAAATTGAATGTCTTACTGTGACCAATGGTTGATCCATGCCATAGTTGTAACTCCTTGTGCTTGAGCTAATTTTCTCTGGGGTAAGAAGAAAGAAATATTCTTCTTCTACAAGATTACAGTACCATCCTGCATATGATAGCTACTTAAAACCTACTTGTGCTACAGTACTAGTGGAATTGTTGACGAAAATAGAATAGGCTGTATTGCAGTGAGTTATACTTATTGTACTAATCAGAACTGTCTCCTTGTCGCTTTGGGCTTCTTTGTGTTTGTTGTTGTGTATGCCTGTTATCCCATTTTAGTTTTACTCTAGCTGTTTAAGGGATGTCTTTTTATGACATGCAAACACAGCATCCAGCAGAATGACTCCTGGCTGGGAACTACGAGACACGACTACAAAGCACTTAATAAAGACTTTACTAACAATGACAACAACAACAACCACTACAAAATCAACAGCAAAACCCAGTTATTATTTAACAACCGCAATGAACAGTGTTAATGGTCGTGTAATCGTTATTACTACCACTACTACCTGTCTGTACTTTAGATGGTTTTTCTCAGATTTCTGGAAATGAGTAGGACCTTGGAGGCTCAGAGCAGTGCTTTGCTTGAATGCACTCTTTTTCTAGCAAAAAAGGAGAGGTTGGGATAGACAATACACCAGATCTATTACTGTTGAAAACTGTCAACACTTACTTCCAGGTAAACAAAGTGACTGCAAGTGTAACACAATACTTTTTTAGGTCCCTACTGATGATTTGTTGTTGTGGCTAAGATTAGCTTCATAAGGGAGAGAGTAAAAATATGACTAAGCCTGAGCATTAGATGCTTTGCAAGTCACTAGAAACACACCCACAGATTAGGAAATTGGACTGTCCCATAAAAGGGATGAACTAAAAAAGGAATCCACTTTGCAGGAGGGAGCTGCCTAAGCTCATCTGCAGGAAATGTCAAAGAGAAAGAGAGGATAAGTTATATGCTTAATTTCAGAAAAGAAGGATAAATTTCCCTCTGCTTGGGATCTGCAGCTTGAAACTCTCTCCTAGAGTCGAGCATCCAACTTACTCTTTTTTTTCTTTTTTTTTTTTCCCCCTAAAACAATAGTGATGCTGCTTTTGTTTTCAATACATATTCAATTGTTGGAATACTGTGGAATGTGAGCATACCAGGTTTAGTTGCCTAATGTAAGGCAACAGTTTAAACCTGTGCTTATACAAATGCACAAAGCCCTGACCTCTATGGGAAGGCCTCTTGCTTTTCGGGAGAGGAATTTTTTGTTCATGCCTGTTGAAATGCTTCTAATATGCAAAATAATTATATTTTGGTGGAAACAGAGCAAGGTTGAGAACAGCCTTATAGCCTGTATTTTGGCACTCCTTTGGAAGACTGAAGTTTAAGCCAGCATTTTAACCTCCACTTAAAATTCTGTAGAAAACTGAACACTCTAAAGTCAGAATGATATACATCCGTCTTTTCTGCACTGCTGCGCTGTTTCTTCTCACTGTTTCAGAAGGACAAGGGTCCTTATATGTGATTTCCAACTAGATACCCTAAGAAATGGGTAGTAAGGGGCAATGGCTTCAAACTGGAAGAGGAGAGATTTAGATTAGCTATTAGGAACAAATTCTTTGCTGTGAGGGTGGTGAGGCACTGGAACAGGTTGCCCAGAGAAGTTGTGGATGCCCCATCCCTGGAAGCCAGGTTAAAGGAGAGATTGGATGGGGCTTTGAGCAATCTGGTCAAGTGGAAAGTGTCCCTGCCCGTGGCAGGGGGTTGGAACTAGATGATCTTTAAGGTCTCTTCCAATCTAAACCATTCTATGAAATACCCCACTTGTACATTACACAAGTTTGGCTTACACACAGAAGTGAGATACACCCTGAGATATTCAACAGTGTCCCAGTTTGTTTAGTGATGTACAGATATAGCACTTGAAATCTAAGCATTTGGACCAAGACTCACAGAGGTTTTTAAGGTCCTGAATCTGAAGCATTCACCATTGCTTTTACTCTCAGTTAATTAAAAGCTGGCAGGGTAAATCCCTTTGGGAATCAGCTTTCTAGTAGCTACAGACTTTTAGAGGCTTAGGCACTGGCTGAGTAAGGTCTTATAAATGCTACTGGCACCTGCATTTTAGAAACCCTGAGGTGTTTGAAGTAAAGAGCTTAATTCAGTCTTGTCAATCTAGCTCCTTCTGTCTATCTTTAATCTTATTTCATCCTGTCAGAGCTGAAGTTTCCTCAAGAATAGATTTACCTCTGTGCTCAGTATATATTTGATGGTAATAGTTATTTGGTGTTTGTGGACATACAACTGTACTGAGAGCTATGCTGTTTATGTCGACCAAGATTCTTTGGGTGATATACTTTGAAAAATATTTTTGTTTTACTAACTACTGTATTATCATTCGTCTTTGTTAATGCGGCTTTATTATCAGACAAACATGACTTCATTCTTTGGTTAAATTACAAGTCTGGATACTAAAAGAACTGTTTAGATCTAATAGATTTAGACTTCTGTAAGATATTGTTTTAGGACTTCATGAAATTTTGATTAAAAAATATGCACGGTACAGTATCATCCAGGTACATGTTAAATGAATTAAGAAGTAGTTTGTTCACATATTTCAAAGAGTATTTGTGGATGAGCAATCATTATTAAATAGAGATAGTCCTAGTGGAGGTACACATGAATGAAGACCTAACACTTTCACCTGTATGCAGTTGTAACACTACAATACACAACATATATGACTGACACACAGATGTCAGAGTGACAAACTAATAAGGACAAATCAATTACACAGAGGAATCAGAGCTTCTCAACAAGCCAGGCCACCTCATGCTAAAGGCGAATGCAAAATAGCTACTGGAGAACTAGGAGCACTGGCCGTGCCTACAGAGTAAGACATTGTCACCTGGAAGATAAGACTTCTAAAATGCTTTCAGTCACTACAAATTAGTACCTGAACATGAATCTCCGTGCAAAACAGCGGCATAAAAAGCTCAAGTTTGGACTGGGATTTGAGGAATTATTTTATCACTGTATGATGCATTGCTGGGACTAACTTGGGAAAACAATATATATGGTTGTGTTGTAACTGCTGAGATTGACTTAATAAAATATAGACATGGTTCTGTTGTATTGTTTCTTTTAAAAAAAGATACTGGGAAATCTGAAATAGAGAAGAGAGCTATTACAGTTATTCAAGAGCTGAAGAAAAGGCCTTACCAATAGACTTAAAGGAATCAGTGTCACTTATAAAAAAAAGATTGAAAGGTGACTTAATTATAGTTCATAAGTATCTTCCCAGGGAGAAAATATTGTGTTTTAATGGATTCTTTAATTTACTGAAGAAAGATGTAATAAATCCCCTTAATATATTTGGCAATCACTTTCCTCATCAGTGAAACACATATACTTCTGAATGAGAATATGGAAGTTAGCAGTGTTCAAGAGCAATAGAGAATAATTAAGGGTAGAAATAAAGCAGGATGTTATGGGCAATTAAAACTACAGGAGTAATTTTGCTAGGGAGGCTGTAATTTTTCCAAATGGATTTTCTCAGAACACAAGGCCACAAATTCCTATTCTTTGTAAAATCACTTTATAAAATATCACTGCTTCTTTAATGACCAAAGTGGTCAGGACTTCCATTTTCTGCACTACTGTGAGGTGTTTTAAGTGTCACAGTGAGAAAACAGAGCAGTATCTTTTTCTCACATGGGTTTCTCTCAAGCTGTGCTCAGCTCCCAAGGCACCCATATTCTGTTCATACAACTGTGTAGCCACATCAGTAATGACTTCTCATGGCTGTGACAGGTTTTGCACAGAGGAAACTATTCCCAGTGGTACATTGCATCTCATTGTGTATGAACACCATGTCATCACATGCTCTTGGGGTGTGAAAAAAATATGGGTAGCTGCTCATATCTGTCATTTGCTAGAACAAAGACTAAGCTGACAACTGATATAGTGGCTCGTGTTAATTTGACAATGTTCACTTGAGACTGAGACCAGAGCATTTATCTGTTATCTAAGCCAAACTCCTGTCATACAGATGAACAGGTAGGGTATTCATTGTTTTTGTGTCACTTTGTCCCCTAAGCGTTACAAGGACAAAAGAGCAGGAACTGTTTTATATCTACTTTCTGCCTCAAGCAATGTTGAGTTTGGCTCCAATTGCCTGGGAAGCAGAGACTTGCTTTTCTAATAGAAAATCATTTTGTGATGAAGTTTAGAAAGTGACAAAAAATCTTGATGTCTACACACAGTGATTGCTATCAATGAATTAAAGCACAGCCCTTGGGGAGAAGAGAATGTGGAGCAAACAGCTATACAGACAAAATCATGAAAGACAGAGAGCAAAAAAGCGAAGTTTATAGAGAGACAGAATAAAAAGGGAGGCTTGGACACTGTTGAAGGCTTTTATGTCTGTCTCTGATGTGGAAGTGATGCCCTCTATTCTGAGCTCCCACTTCTAGGAGAAGAATGGTACTATAAACTCATTATTTCTCCTTATCCTTCCCTACAAAGAAAAAATTTTAAGAGAAATGAAAAAATTTCTCCTCCCTGTAGTCCCATAGCCAATGTGTACATGATGGCCTTATGCCAAGATTTCTCTAAATCACGCAAACTTAAAATCTCTCCATCTTTACTCTCAGTAAACAAACCTTTGATATCTCCAACACTGTCTTTTCAAAGTCTTAGTATGAACATAAAATAATGAAAAAAACTACAAGTACTTTGTGAACGTGCTATTTAGCATGTAGTTTTTTAAATACTGAAATTTTCTATAGCATTTTTTAGGGTTTGTAGTTTTGGTTTTTTTCGCTGCAGTTTTGATGACTAGAACTTGTTTGTAAAAACGCACTTTAAAAAAAGCCATGGCTTTGCAGGCAGCAAACTCTTGAAGTTGGGGCTTTTGAAAATTCATGACAGTTATGAAACACAGGATAAAATCATGAGGCTTGCCAGCACAGAACGCATAAAATGAGAGAATAATCCTCGTGTTTCTGTCCCAGATACCTAGGACACCTACAAGCTTTTGCATGTAGGGTCTGCATTTGCAATCAGAAATTTTACTGACACACTTGAAATAGCAGTTTTCTGATCTGTTCATCTGAAGGTTGATGCAAGGATTATCTCTATAAAGCAGCCTTGACTTAGGAACTCACTTTGGACAAGAAATAAGCATCAAAGTTGTATGAAGAAAATGCACCAGAAAAACTTGAGATTCAGTAGAAAGAATCTTTGGTGGTGTAGAGAAGTGTCTTCCCTGATCTCTCTGGTTTTGTTGGGGTTTTTTTATCTACTCTAAATTCTTTCTGGTTTCAGAAAATTTTTTTGACTTCTCATTCAATTCATTTGGTTTATTGCTTGCTTGTTCTTAGCATTCCCAGATTATTTACAGACTTATTTACAGTTGAGGGGGTCTGAAAAGACAGGAACATTTCTTTGGCAGAAGCCTTAGCTTAAGATGGGCTTTCTCTTCTTCCACGGCCCATATCACAGTTTGGTCCAATATGCCCTTGGTTGTACAATTTGAGTAGTTTGTGGCAGGGTCTTATAAGCCTCTGAAAAAAATTGCTGAATGGAGGCCATACAGATATTGTTGTGAAGCCAAATAAGAATGTCGTTGGACGTATCATGTTGGAGATAGCAACTGTTTAAAGCATGTTATTGTTTTCTTACTCTGCACCTTCTATCTTGATCATTGAATTTCAGTAGTATAAAATAAATTTATTTCCACCTTGAAGACAGAGACTGCTGGAAAACTCCAGGCATTTTTATGGCTCAGAAAAAAACAGTCTCAAGACAGGGTTACTACTTCTCTCTAACTGTGCTAGTCAACACAAAGTGGAGTCTGTCAAGAGTCAACGGGACTCTTCTTCACTCTGTTGCAAGGGCCCATTTGGTTTCTGACCACATCCGACTCTTCCTAGGAAAAGCAATCTCTAATTACAAGGACCAGAATGGGATTATGCCAGGAGACGGCCAATGCCTCTAAAATGAAATGAAGAAAACCAGCTTTCCTTATCACTTTCAAAGCCTCGTGCTTTTGAAATTCATCTTCTTTTGTCTCTGCTCCTAGAAGAAAGTAGTTTGGAATACTAGAACTGGAAGGCAATTGTTCTATGAGTATGTCTGTTAATCAGTTTCTTCACATAAGATGCCTTCTTTCTTCCACACATGTGCAAGCAAAGGTGCACAACACCCAGTGCTCACAAGGGAATGGACCTGTCACAGCTGCTACTGCTCACCCACTGTGATGCAGGGGGATTGAGGAAACTAAAATTTGCTTTTGCTGCCTTGGAGTATTTATTCAATTCTTGTTATAATGCTATAATGTCTGTAAAGTTCAAGAAGATTTGTGAAACTGTTTTCTCAGGCATTATTTTTCAAAATCTTTGTGAATGTTTCTTCGGCTGCCACGTGTTTTTCAGAGATATGAGCATTCAAAGCACACTGGACAGTTCATAAGCACTAGAGATCATAGAAATCATCTGATTTATTTTGAGTAGCTAGGAGAAAGCAATTTCAGTATATGGGGGCTATATTTTGCTTGGTATGGAACCAGTTGTTAAAGCTTATCTCTTTTTTATTTTTAATTCTATTAGTAATAAAATTAAATACGCACATATTAAATAGGGAAATATAGTCCAAAAATTCTACAGACATGACTTTAGGTGGCTTCATTCCACCCTGTAGGTGAAGAAGGCCATGCTGGCTGAGGCCTGATAAAATTGTTTATCATTTTGCATTCTGAAAATGCCACACTCCACAGTGGTAAAAAAATAAAATTAAATTAGGATCATTTTAGAGAGCTTTTAAAAGTGCCATTGGTGCTAGTTTCTCTATCCCTCTGCTTTTAAACCCTTGCTTATTATGTATCTAAATGTACAGAGGGTACATCTAAATGCACAGGGTAGAGGGAGCCAAATAAACCTCTAAAATTACCTAAATGCTTTTCTATACTTAAAATGTCATATATTTAAAGTCTGATGTTGTGAGCCTTTCTGAAACACAAGCTGATCTTTCTGGGAAATGAAGAAGGTCCCTGTTATGGTACTGTGAAGTTCTTACTGCAGAATTCCAAGAAAATATACGTTTTTGTCGTGATGAGTTTTATGTATTGGAAAGCAGTTACTGAGTCAGGGTGGAATCCTCCTAGATCCTGTCTCTATCACAATTTTTAATTTTGAAGGAAAATTATTGTTATTAGGCATAAACGTTACATGGACGGTGAGAAAAACCCATGTAATTTGAGCAACAAAACTGGAAGGAGCCGAGGATAGCGATAATATAACCAGAAACAAAAGGAGTGCAATGATGTGCACAATGGAATAATTTGGGAAAAAGCATTAAAACCCATTTTTTTCATAATAGAATATATATCAGTGAAGATTGATCAGTATGTAGCAGTTGCAGTTGATCATCTAGCCAAATATTAGTGTTCAATGCTTTCTTCTGGGCCCAGCAGCCAATAAGAAACCGTTTCAGAAATGTCAGTCCTTTTATGAACTCTTTGGTAAGGTGTAGCTAATATTACACATAATTATGCAGGATCTGCAGGATAGACAAGGCAATATGGAATAACATTACTTACACGTGAGTTTCACAGGTCTCCCCCTTTGCTTCGACTTGAGTAAGGTTAGAGTGAAATTTCACAGGTGTCTACCACAAAGAAAGCTGGAGTTTTTATCTCTGGCAAAACTTTTGGTCGTTTTGAACCAGTCTGGAGGAATGAAGCAGGTAGCAAGGAAGAAACGATCAAGTGAGAAGGTGGTGGTGGCGGGAAAGGAACCTGGGTGACAGGAGGAGGCATTAGGGCACAGTGAGGACACCAGGAGTGGTGAGCGATGAAGCTGGATTGACGTGAGGTGCTCCCGCAGACTGTGGGACTGGGCAGGCCAGGATCAAGGAACTAGGGACAGAGAAGGGAGTCAGCAGTAACCGAAGAGCAAAGTTAACACATACTTACAGAAAATGTCTCTCTGAGTGCTGACACCCAGAGGTAGGACAGTCTTAGGCATCAGACCCTATGATGTAGATTTAGATTAGAAGTTAGGAAGAAATTCTTTACGCTGTGGGTAGTGAAACACTGGAACAAGTTGCCCACAGAAATTGTGGATGCCCCATCCCTGAAGGTATTTAAGGCCATGTTGGATGAGGCTTTGAGCAACCTGGTCCACTGGAAGGTGTCTGTGCCCATGGCAGGGGGGTTGGAACTAGGTGATCTTCAAGGTCCCTTCTAACTCTAACCTTTCTATGATTCTATGTGTTTTAGTACTACATTTAGAACTACTACATTTCAGATTGACTGTTGTCTGGGAAGCTGCTAACATGGGACTCTTCTGTAGACAATATATTAAAAGTGTGATGTCTAATAAATTTGTGACTGAAATCAATGAAAGAGTCATTGAACGAAAACAAGTTTTCATATATAGATACTATAGAAAAAGGGATAACACTTCACTTTGGTGATATAAATGCTTAAATTCCCCTCATGATGGATAAGGCAAATGTAACACATTGTGGAGCCATAGCTGTACTCACAGTTATGCCAATGTGGTGAATTCCTTGGGGGATCCATTTTGATTCAAAAATTCTCCCGAATGTCTTCTTGCGTATATCAAAGATAACTGTTAGGGACTTTTTCGTCTGACTTTTTTGATACCATCTCTTTGTATGGACTCTGAAATTTCTCCTGCAGCACTCTCTATTATACATTTAAAACCCTGCAGAATATGCCTAGATTACCTTGAAGTAATAGATTCATAGGTTCATAGATTATCACCCTTTGTGAGAATCTGTCTCTTGGTTTTGTCCAAATACTTTGAAATCATACTTAACATAAGCCATGTTAAATGCAAGCAGAAATTGTTAATTAGAACATAAAAAGTAGGCAATAGAGTTACAAATATTTATTAAATATCAATGTGGAAATTAAAGAAGAATTTACTTAATTTCTGCTAGGATTTAACAGAAAAGGCCCCTGTGTTTTTTTCAGTCACTGTCACTTTCCCTCTTACCTGTCTGTAAGGTGTTTCTTTTCAGTCCATGCTCATCACACAGTGTTACAGTACCCAGTAACTGAATTTTTTAAAAAAACAAACACACACTTCTTCCAAAAAACCCCTGCTTTTAAAAAGTCCAGGAAATTCTACACACATGCAAACCCTTAAATTGGGATTGGAGGCACAAACACTCTGAATTTAGTAACTACTCCCGTGAATGTTGCCTGAATAAGAAGGCAGAATAAGGAGGAAAGTTGTTCTCCAATCTATATAGTGCTAGGAAGAAATTCATTTTATTTCTTTGTTAGAATTTCTGCATTACAAAAAAATCACTACAGCCACAGTTATCAAAGCAAATAAATAAATATTTGATTCACCTTCCTTAAATTTAGATGTCTAAAGTGTCTGTAGTCAATGGAGAGAAACAGGCTTTTCTAGGAGTGATGTTTCAAAACTCTTTTAGGAGGACTTTGAATGGCATGAAGTTTTTACGTTTCCTGACTACAGTGGACACCTAAATTTCAGATATCTGGGTTTGGCCTCCCAAAGAGTGGTATTCATCTTACCTACCCTTGGTCTACAAGCAAGGCAGGTTTTCTCTGCAAGTGAAGAGGGGAACCTCCAGAAGGCATTTCATCCTGTTCTAAAGCTCCTTTCTAAATGATGGAGACAAAGGCTCTCTTAAGTTGTCTCTCACTCTGTTAACTGGAGAAAGAAGAAGCTAAGACAGATAGTTCAGATTAGATCTCTTAATATGAAATAGCTAAATTGAAATTAATTTCAGTGCACATGTTTGTTTTTCAGCTTGAGACTTGGATGGTCATTTGGTGAAGTTTTGAGGGTTAATAGCTTGCATTCAATCAGCAGGAGACACAGCATGCTCTGAGCAGAAGTGCCACAGTGTACTCAGAACTCTGAAAAGTGAGCAAAGTGATAACACAAAGTGGATCTGCTAAAATTAGTGGATAATCATTAGGATCCATATCACCAAGCTTCAGTTCAGAACTTCTAAAATGGGATAATATCACCCTTTCACTATGAAGATATTTTGTGAAAATAAAGCAAGTGATGTCTTCTGAACAATCTAATAATGTGAGTCACAGAATGGCTCCTGAACAAATTAGTAACTATTGTTAGAACAAGATTTTAATAATATGCAGTAAACAAGCCCTGAGAGAAATACAAAATCTGAAACAGCCATTCACTGAGAGCATCGAGCATACCAGATGAGATAGTTTTCCTTTGGGCAAAAAGCTGAGCAATCCAACTCTTAAAGAAAATCGCTTTAAGGCAAAACTTCAGTTGGAGATCTACCTAAATTTGGATTTCCTTACTCTTTCTTGCTTCGTTTAGTAATCTTAATAAGGGTTAAATATAACTTTGGTGTGTATTATATTAGACTTCTGCGCATAGATATGCAAAATACATGCATATATGTATACATATCAATTTATACATAAATGCATATATATATACACCTTTTTCTATGTGGATGTGTATAAATGTGTATACATATACATTCATATTTGAAGCTGTGTTGAGGTTTGAAAGGTTAGCTTAAGTCAGTGGAGATGATTTAGTATACAGCTGGAAGGTGATATGGTAAAGGTGAGTGATAAATCATGTCTGACATTAGCTATAACTTCCTGACATCTAGAATACCTAAATAAAAATATGGTTTAACATAACATTATTCAAACTACAGAAAAAATTCCAAATGTCTATTACTAAAGTATAAGCATAGAACTGATTGTTGTATTAATAGTTGATAAGTTTAATAAAAAACACTGCAATTCAAGGCAATTTTAGACCTGTAGTAGATTTAGAATTTGATATTCCTGTTGTTAATGTTCATACAGTTTATATCTGTATGGATATTTATATTGTTCTCTCTCGTCATGCCTAAGTATGTAGCCAATGAATAACACGATAAGACCCATTCACTGAAGAGTCATGGAAAAAAAGAGTCAGAGTCATACAAGAAACTTCAACGCATAATATTCACCTAAAAGGCAATATTATCTTCAATAGACAGCAGTCTTTTCCAAAAACATTTGCAAAGGAGCTGGGCATATTCCTATTTAAAGAGCAATTTATAACTTCAGAACACCTTGTTGCCAAATGGCTAGTTAAAATCAATGTGTTTCTGCCATGAGAAAAACATTGTCTCTCCTCTACAGCTGTTTTAAAGTCTTATATAGGCAAAATAACTGCCTGCATGGGAAAAGAGTAATTGGTCCGTACACAGTGTATGCACTGACCAGCCATAACTTGGATTATCCCTCCCAGCTTTACTGTTCATCATGAAGTTCCTGAAAGAGACAACATTTGAATCAAAGGTCATCATAACTATTGCAACTGGCTACTATTCTCTGAATTAGGAAGACAGATGATATAATGAGATTACATTTAAATAACAAGAAAGTAAGAAATAAAGAAAAAAAAACAGTTGAAGAACCAGCCCATACTATTCACATTGTAAACCAGTTGACTAATAAGTAACGCAGCCAAAAAAATCCCTTGTCCATGTTCATTAATGAAAATAAAAAGTTTCCCCCATTATGGTTTCAGTGCTCTAGCTGCTTGTGCATTCTTCTCTTTAAATCATGAGAAACTCAATTGAAGGGCAAAGAAAAGTTATACTGGTCCAAATGAAGTGGAATGCAGAGACCCATAAAGTCCCAGTAATTTGACCCTACTCTAATTGAAATCAGTTAAAAATAGTCCCAGTGACTTCAGTGCTGAAAAATCAGCCCCTAACCACTGAGAAGCTGACGGATTTTACTATCTCTGAATCCTGAATGCCTCATTTGGGATTTAAAGAAATATGTGATTAAAATCTAATTTTGTCACAAGATGTACTCGGACTGAAGCTGAGCAAATAATTGATCATGAATAATTTATCTGAGGAAGTTTATCTCTTTTCTTTGTCCCTGAACATCCATGAATAGATCATCATTTCTTCAAATTCACTTTTGCAGACTCTTGATTTGAATCAATTGGGTGCAGTTTTCTTCACACATGAATTACTCGATCTTTACCTTTCAGCTGTGTTAATTATTTATGATTAGTCAGAAATCTCATTATGTACTCCTCTAATAGTATTTCTGGCATAGATACTCCTTTAAAACTAAATTTCATGAAAAAAAAAGAAAATCACTTGCACAAGAGTTTAACAGAATCTCTTTCTGTTTCTTACTTCAAAATGCAAATATAAAGGGGCATAAACATGAGCAAAGCAAAGTTGTTTAACTGGGTAATTAGTCGCAGATTTCCCTGTCTTACTTTCCAATAGATCTCTATTTTAGAGATTGTATTATAGTAGAGGATTACAAGGAAATGAATTGCCAGTCCCTTTATATGTGATATGGCTGCAATCTTGCAATAAAAAATGCTATCTTTTCTCTCTCTAAAGCCTTGTGAGGTGATGTTATCATCGCTTCAATTTATACAGACATATTGGTGTTCATTTCTTAAAATGCAGAGATCAACTATCTATTCCCTATCTATTTCCCTATTGTTAATAAAGCTGAATTCAAGTCTGAGTCATATTTTTAATAAATCCTATCCTCTTTCAAATTTCCCTGTCAGTTTCATCTGTGTAAAAGTAAAGTATTATAAATTGGAAAAAAAATCACATTGAAAAGCTGAAAAATGTGGGTTTAATTGTAAAAAAATTAAACCACCATGTTAAAAAAAAAACCCTGTAACATTTGTTTCTTAACCTTTTGAAATCCACACAGGGGAAACTCTGTATGGTGTATGTGAAGTGAAGAAATTTTTGATGAATATTTACTTGACATATAATAAACTGGTACTGTTAAACTACAAAACTTGTAAACAAGGAAAAGTTCCTACAAGATTATAATTTGTACTGTCAAGAAATACGTGGAAGTTAGCCAAAGATGAGAGTGAGTCATCATGTATTTACAAACTGTTCTTGTGAAAACACCCAGAATTGATCAAGAAATATCTGACACAGTAAGTGACTTTTCAGAAACTATGAATCTGTAAAAAATTTGATATGTTACAAATAGTTATTAAATTAAAAACAATAGGGGTAATGTGACAACATTGTCATATTAGACATTTCACTTTTAAGAATTTTTTCCTCCTGAAATTCAGTGTGAAAAATGTGACAGTGAAGGTAAGAATATATTCTCACATGAAATTAGATCACATGAATCCAAAGTACTCAGAGTAACTGCAAACACTAGCTTAACTATGATCAGAAGGACAAGCTGAAGGATTATACTACCACTTTTAGTAAAACAAATAGAGTATCAAAAGGTAAACAGAGGCGGCTGATACAGGTTTGTAGACAACGTGCTACTTCTGTTGTTATGATATGATCCTACTACTGCGTTACAAAGTGACCCTCCCATGGGAATCAAGGAGGAGTTAAAGGCAGTATAATTTGAAAAGACATGCTTTTGCGCAATTGAAAAACATAGAGAAAGAAGAAATAAAACAGTGGAATTTAAAAATCTTTCAGTTAAGGTGGGGGGAGAAAGTAACTTCTCACAAAAATTTCTCATTTGTCCTGAAAAAACACTGCTATTACAGACATGGAATGCTTATTTTGTCCTGATTTGCAACTGAATTAATTAGGTATATATTTTGCTGGGAATTGTTCAGTGCTAGTGTTTTGAATACAAAATGTTAATTTATCCAATTTGACTCTTTCTGGAGGAAACTATCAAGAAATATTTAATAAGGGAATATGTCTCAAAATGTAACTGTATGAAAAGAAGGGTTATAAAGACACAAATATCCCCCAAAACAGCAGCCAATTAGTAATATCACCTAGGTATTAGGCACAGGTCCTTATTTTGTTTTCTCTGATTTGAACCTGTATTTCAGCATCCCACAGGAATGTCCAACAACCATGCTAAGATTCTCCTTTCTCTAGGCCAGAGAACACAGGTTCATTTACACTTAGTTTAAGCATCAAGAAAAAAAAAAAAAGAAAAAGAGAGAGAGAGGGAAATTCTGGATGAGCTTATGTATTTTGTGTGTAACCTACAGTGGAAGTTCATATTTATTTCAGAAACAGAACGTAATTGTTTATGCAAAGAACAAGGAGGGTACTGGAAAGATTTAAGGATGCTTATTTCGCAGCAGCTAGTAACTTGCTGAGGGTGCAAAACAAGAATAAACAAATAAGTGGAAAATTGTGGGTCCTCCCTAATTCTTCATAATGACTTCCCTGGATTTGTTCTGGGAAGACTGGGAAAATATTCTGGCATGATGTTATTCTCACATGTTTTGCCAGGTGTGATTCCTCTAATGCAGTTGGTTAAAAAAAACTATGGAGGTCTAATCATTTGATAGTAGAGCCTGCAGCATTCACTAATATCAGATGCTGAACTGGTGATGCCAGCAACATATGTTCTGAGATCCTGCTCACCTAAATGCAGAGTGATTAATAAGACAATTCGTTGGTTCTGATCAGAGAAGAGACCTGGATTTAGATCCTTACCTTACTAGCCTCCACACATACCTGTAGAAATGTCAGTGTCCTGAATGCTAACATATCTTTTTTGGTTTGTCTCAGTCTTTTATGAAAATAACCTTCAAAAGTTGCTAAAAGCATTAATGTTTTCCTTTAAATACATGCTGGGTTATCCCCAGGCATACACATGCCACATACTGTGTTATACTCATTTGATGACCTACAAGGAGATGGTTTCTAATGCACACCCATTAAATGCAATAGAATGATTTTGTATTGTCTAAAGATTCCTGGATGCTTTATCTTTCTCAGTGCATGAAACAAAGTGCAATTGAGAAACAGGCATTTTCCATTATAGACGTCTATTAAGGAAGCACACAGCTTTGGTATAATTTAAAACGAGACAACAACAAAACCCCAAACCAGAACAAGCTGTTTAGCTAACCCAGCTTTTTTTGCTAGAGTCATATTAGGAAGCCTTCACATTAACCACTCTGCTGCAAAATTGTGGGGGCAGCAACTTCCAGGAAAATGACAGTAGCAAACAGCATGGGGAGCAGCAATTCCTTCATCCAGTGCCGACATCTGAGGAGTGAACAGCTGCCTGAAAGGTTGAACTTTGTGTTCTCCTGAGTTCTGACAAGTCTCAGAAGGTATGCTAGCTGAAAGAGATTGCAACTGAATGAGATTCTGCTCCTATTTCACACAACTCCAATATAAGAAAGGAAAACCATCTTCACTCTGCTATTAGTCTCCACTGGTCTGGAATCTATTTTTTAACCATTTCAGCCTGTGAAACTCCACTGACTGATGTAATTCAAACCTATAAGATCAAAGGGCCTTTTGGCAGTTTCCAATCTCTAAAACTTTCAGACACCCTGGAGACAAATGCATTTTTAGAATATATTAAGGAAATATAAAGCCTGAGACGTTGCATAGTTAAAATAAATCCATAAAATTTATTTTCCAGAATTCATCCCTTGTGGCCTAGTGGTATACAAGGATGTAAATATAGCATAGTATCCGTAAAAATATTATAAAAAGATACAATAATGCTACAGAAATAATAAAAAGACATCTTCTTACATATCCTGAGGTCTGTCATAAGGTCAGGAAATAAAATCTAGGAAGAATAAAGGCAATTTAATTATTTCTGTAGGTCAGTGAGCAGTTAACATTGGTGTCCTGATATAAAACTAGATTTAACACAGATGGGATAGGTTAAACGTTTGAGTATATGTATGCCCAAGATCATAAATAACTGTCAGAGGCTTACAATAGATAAAATTCTCAAAAGGACTTTTGTAAAACAGGAATATGAGTCCCATTGAAAATCTCATTTAATTTCAAGGTGTGCTCTCAAGATTTATATTCCATTAAGTATTTACCATATGTGCTTCTCTGAATCAGATGGCTAGAATCCCTGTTGAATTGCCAACGGGGGAAATGAACACATTTGCTAACCTGTAAATGTCTCTTGTTGACTTGGAAGTCACACGCTACGTGATCTATGGTTTGGAGGCTGCTAGCGGAATGGACATCGATCCATAACATCAAAATGAAGAGGAAAAAAATAACTTTTCTGTCACTACCTTTGTCATTTCTGCTGTCAGCTGTTTCAGGACTGTCAAGAGAAAAAGAAAAATAAGGTCATTTCCCTAGATTGTAATGCAGAAAGAGAGGTAAGTTTCAGTGAATAGAGCTCACTAAAAACTTTAAACGGGGCCATTTCTACAGGAGAGTACCATGTACTCCAGTGCCGACTGGAAAGCTCATGGGGTTTAATCAGCTTCACTCAAATTTAATAGACATAATCAAATCAAAGCAAAGTTAAAATTAATTACCCACTTTAAAGTTTCGTGTTTTGTCTTTCATATGATAATATTAACCCCGTATTGTACTCATCATACAGTATATTTAATAATGTTCTTTTTTAAAATACCGTGAAATATATTTTCAACATTGAAGAAAAATACTTCAGAACACCAAATTTGATTCCAAAATCAAAATGGTTGGAATTTGCATTCCCCTCCCCAAAAAAGTGGACTTTTTATCCTGTTTGGGAACAGCTTTGAATTCTGAAATGTCAGAGTATCCCACCAAATTGAAAATTGCACTTTCTGAACATTCGCAAATTTTAATTTCTCTGTGGGTTGGCAAAGCTCCAGCAAGCTCTATCATTTCTCCTGCCCTCTGCTGAGGAAACACCTTTCAGGCACAGTTTCTTAGTGGAGCTTTGGATGGGGAGCTGCACTGGAGTGTTCATCAGGCGCTCAATGGTGAGGGCAGCTAGTTCACCATTTTTTCTGCTGGAGCTTCTGTGCCTCCTTGCATGCGTCTGGACAAATTTACTTCCTCAGGAGGCAGTTCTCCATCTCAAGGGTTCTGTGTTGCCTCTTCAGGTCCTCCAGGGCACCCTGCAGGTGGGTGTTCTGCTCCAGCAGCCAACTGCATGGGCTACCAGGAAGCGCCACATCTTCGCCTGCAGACTCTGGCTCCTGGAGCAGAGCATCTGCCACAGCCTCGCATGTTGTCTGAGGCCCAGCACTGTGGCTTTTCCAGGGTCTTTCTTGTTATGCCAGCTGGAAAGACCAAGGCTCAATCTGTCTGCTGGCCACTGCCAGGCCCCAAGGCCCATTTCCATCAGAGGAGCAGGATCTCTGTATCTCTCGATGGCCCTGGTGCCCAGGAGGGCCTTTGGACCAGCAGGCCCTTCAGGGGAAGGCGGGCAACCCACCCACCAGCTCCTCCAGGTTGTGCTTTATGAAGAGTCTCCTTTTCAGCTGCAGCCCATTCCGGAGGTGGCAGATGCGGGTGAGCTGGTAGCCATCTGTCTCCCAGCCGAGCTCGTTGAAAACATCCTGGAGCTCGCTGCAGGCTGCCCTGCAGCTCCGGCTGGGCCTCACCATCTCCTCAGCCAGCTGCCATGGGCCAGGGGTGGGAGAGGGTAGCCTCATATGTATGTCCTGGCCTTGAGCAGTCCTGGCCCCCCTGCACTATGGTCTTCGTGGGTGGTTGACCCTGTCTGGCCGCCAGGTGCCCACCAAGCTGCTCTATCACTCCCTTCCTCAGCAGGAAGGGGGGTGGGGGGAAAAAAATAAGATGGAAAAGAACTCATGGGTTGAGATAAAGGCAGTTTCATAAAGAAAAGCCAAGGCTATGCATAGAAACAAAGGCAAACCAAAAGATTTATTCTTAACTGCCCATCAACAGATGACATTCAGCCACTTGCCAGCCAGGAAGTAGGGCTTCAGTATGTGTAGCGATTGCTCCAGAAGACAAATGCCTCAATAAGAAATGTCCTTTCCCCTCTTCCTTTGCCTTAGCTTTTATTGCTGAGACTGACGTCATACAGTATGGAATTTCCCTCTGGTCAGCTTGGGTCAGCTGTCCTGGCTATATTCCCTCCCAATCTCTTGCCCACCCCCAGCCTACTGGCCTTTGGATGTGGGGTGGATATGGAGAGAGAGCCTTGATGCTCTGTGAGCACTGCTCAGGGGTAGCCAAAACACTAGTGCCGTAATGACACCTTTCTAGATACTAATACAAAGCACAGCACTATAAGGGCTGCTATGGGGAAAGTTAGCTCCATCCCAGCCAGATCCAATACATCAGGGAATAAATATCTGCATGTGCAGACTTTGCCTATTCAAATATCACCTGGCTGTTTTCTTAAAGACTGTGCATCCTGTATCTGTGCTAGGAGAAACAATTGCAGGCAAGATCTTTGTTAAGGGTGTATGCAGAGCTATAGGAGGTCTTTGTTTTCCTCTGGGGCATAATTACTCACTTTTGTCACCACAGATAATGTAAAACCAGTTACTAACCTTACCAGGTCATTAGCAGCACCTCTCAGGCTTTTCTGCTTCAGTTCATGATGGGTACAGTAGCAAAAGATGAGCCCAGAGCATCTTGAGTAGCGTGATAAGAAGAAACCTTATTCCAGGCTATAAAGTCCTACAAGGTGGCAGAGCATCTGACTAAAGCATGGTCCCCCAGCCTTTGCCCTGCTCCCTGCTCCTCATATAGCTTGTGGAAGGGTGAGAAGGTCCAGGCCACCTTGCTGTGACATCAGGTCATGGAGTAGAGAGGACATTGCTTTGCACTGCGTAAAGGTATGAAATTTTCCCTTGTAAGTGCATTTAAGACAAAAGACAACTTTGCTCAATGGGAAACAAAGATTGCATGAGTACATGGCTAACTTAGCTGTTCACTGATGGAGCTGTCATCCCTGGATACAGCTAAAGCTGTGACGTGGGCCCAGCAGTTGGTCGTGCAACACCTGTGCTCCATTCCTTTTCTAAGACAGCAACTTTCACCACCATTAAACTCACTTTAAAATATCATACAAAATGAGCTCTCTAACCTGCAGAATAGAACTTTATGCACTAATACTGAGCTTCTTTCATTATTTATCATAATCTGACTTCCTCTTCTTGTAAGAAGTCAGACTGTGACAAATTATTTGAACCAACAGACTTACCATGACATCCAGTGTGCATTGTTAGTAGTATTTACAGAAGAGGGAAATAGAGATAAAATATATTTTTCTGAGACTTCTCTTTTGCCTGACATTTTGAAAATAGTGCATCTGTTGTGTAGTAAGGAAAAAGAAGCACATTTTTAATAATTATCTGTGAATACTATAAAAGATCATATGTAAATACTATAAAAGATCACGTTTCTATTTCCCTTCACTAGAATAGGTTACAGTTTTTCTGTACAACTCCTGTATGAGGTAGTTGTAATTCTATCTGTCAGATAATCTATGCTTGAGCACATTATAGGCAACCCAATCTCCTCCCAAACCTCACCTGGAGACAGATTATTATTTCAGAGGAATTGCTCTTTTATTTAATATAGTAATTACATATTTAATCTGGTTTATAATATTGTATGTACAATTCTGTAGATAGATGTTTTACTCACAGTGGCCATAAAATGTAAGGGGATCTGTGATTAAATAGTAATCATTTACATAATCTACCATATGTTCTTCATGGAGTAAAAGGAGGGTTAGACTGCATTTGGCCCATATCTGAATAAGGATCATTTTCACCCTTACAATCCCCAACAATCAGGGAGAAGAATCAGGGCCTGGAGCAGATATGATCTCATAGAAAATAAAGCAAAAAGTAGTTAGTCATAGTGAATAACGTAAAAATATAGGAAATGACTTCCTGGAACATATGAAAAGTCTCTCTAGTTCATACTGTGTCTTGGACAGTGAATAAATCAGTGGAAATGTTATTTGTTTGGAAAGAAAAAGGTGAAGAGGGATGGGATCAAGAGAATGATTAAACAATGTGAAGAGACAGCTACCTCGGATGTATGTACACAAACGCATACAGCCTGGTGAAACGAGAAGGGGTAACTGAAGCACAGCGTATGGTTACAAAACTATGACATTGCAGGACTAACTGAGATGTGATGGGATAGCTCTCAGGGGAAAAGGGGTGTATACCTCTATGTGAAGAAGCAGCTCAGATGTGGGGAGATCTTACACAGGATGGGCAACAGGCTGGGAAAGAGTTTGTCGGTCAGAATCAGAGAAGAGGTTGGTGAAGGTGACCTCATGGTGGAACTGTGATACAGACCACACAGTCCAGGTGAGAAAGTGGACAACACCTCATTAAAAAAAAAATAAAATAAAAAAAATCTTTAAACAACTCAAGGAAGTCTCTGGATCATAGAGTCTCTTCCTTAACAAGGAACTTTAACCTCCCTGACACTTGCTAAAGGACAAAATGTCAGGAGGCAAGCAATCGAGGGAATTTCTAGAGGGTGCCAAGGATAGCTTCTTGACACAGGTATTGAATAGGCCGACCAGGATTGTGCACAGCTGGATTTGTTATTCAGAAATGAGGAAAAAGTGGTTGGGGATGTGAATCTCAATGGCAGCCTTGGCTGTAGTGACCATGAAATAATGAAGCTGAAAACCCTGCAGGGAGTGAGGAAGGCAAGTACCGGAGCACAGACCCTGAGTTTTAGGAGAGTTCATCTAAGAGGGGGAGAGAGAAAGAGACATGAGTTCAGAAGGAAACTAAGCTATTTTAATGAAAAATTAATAATAAAATAAAAAGAAAGTAATGAAATATATACCAAACCAGTATCGAGCTCCTGTGATGACAATCACATCACCGGCAGGCATAGGGAAAATCCCAGATTGGACTCAGCAACGGATGGGAACCGGATTCTGCATCTGGATTGCAAGGATCAGTATCAAAGGCAGATGAACAGAGAGTTTTCCTCTGATGCTGGCCACTGAAGGAAGAGAAGGTGACCCTTTGATCTCTCAGCTTTTATACTGAGCATGATGCAGATGGCATGGTATACTCTGTTGGTCAGTTTTGGGTCACCTGTCCTGTCTGCTCCTCCCTGCAGATGCAACTCCTCTATGCTTTTCTCTTCCAACCCTCCAACAGGGCAAATAACAGTTAGCTGACCTTAGTTGTTATAGCAATAAGTATAAGCAAGAGCCTCTCTGAGTAGCATTCCTTGGCATAAATTATAATCAGGTTTTATCACTCTCAGAATGAACAGTTTCTGCACAATAAATTGTTAATTTCAGAGAGTTTCTGAGAGTTAGAAGAGGCTTAGCTAAGAAGTAAAATTACTGAACAAAAAATTCATTCTGGTTTACCTCAAACCAGGACAACCTTTTTAGAAAAGGTGGTGATGAGGACAACCAAATCTGCACACAATATTCAGGATTCGGATGCACCATAAATGTACACAGCAACAAAATGATGTTTTCTGATTTGTTCTCTATTAATAATTCCTAGCTTGCTTATTTGTCTGGTACAGAACACTATGTTGTTGTGAGATGTTTTCATAGAATTATCCATAACAACAATTTCTCCTCTGAGTGGTAATAGCTAATTTAGAAGCTATCACTGTGTATACATACTTAGGCTTGTTTTTCTCCAGGTGCATTACTTTGCATTTATCAACACTGGATTTCATCCACCACTTTATCACCCAGCCACTCAGTATCATGAGACTCTTCCCTAACTCTCTTCAGCTGGCTTTGAATTTTAATACCCAGAAAAATGTAAAGGTATCAGGAAACTTGTCACCTCATTGTGTATCTTCTTTCCAGACAAGTGAGCACACTAAATGGCCCAGCTCCCAGCGTAGTACACCATTGTATTTCACTAGTAACCCCCCACCCCAGCTGCTCCTTTAATTTCCTTTTAACAGGCTCCCTCATAATTACAATTCGTCTTTATGAAGCTTGAATTCTTGCAGAAGTTCTGGGAGGATTTTTGCTCCTAGAAAAAAAGTTACATTTGAAGTCATGGTTGTCACCATCACAGTGGCTCCTAGAAAGGATCTCACAAAGCCAATTTGGTTAACACTTGTTTAACCGAACTTACTTTCACCTTTGCATCAGTCTTTCCTCCTCTGCCATTTGTAAATCAATTTTTCCCTGCTGCTAGGGTCTTCTCGTGAGTGTGTTTCTTCCATCAAATTTCTGATTCTCTTTATGCCCGTACCATTTTAGCCCCACCTTATTTTGAGACTTCTGGCATTTATCTAGACATCCTGTCTTATTCTGGTTCCCTATTTTTATGTGTCCTGTTTACAAAGGCCTTTGTTCATTGAGAATACACTTTGACTATATCTTACCTGAATTTTATTCACATTGGCCACATCTGAGACATAGAGAGTTATCGTGAGCTATAGGATACTGGGAGCATGCTTCTGTGTGCAGCAAGGGATATCGCACTTCTTGAGGCATAATCCCTCCCAGCTCTCTCCTTCCCCTGCCCCCTGAAAGTCTGTCTCTGCGTTGCCAGGTCCTTGGAGTTGTCTTGCCATCACAACTGACTTCATAACGCCCAAAGTAGAATATAACTAACACAAACATGTAGGAAGATTGATCAAAGAGGTTTTTAAATTCTAGGGCTAAGGGAAATCCGCAGGTAATGGGGCACACTGGGCCTTTTAGACAATCTCTGTGAACTGACTGGAGTTGCACCAGTTGGCAATTGCGTCATCTGTTAAAATACAGCATTATACTGTAGTATGCTTGATTTTCTTTCTCAGGATTACACTAAAATATTTCTATATATAAAATCACTTTATGCTGTCATTCTCATACTCGGTGTAGGGTCAAACATTGCAAGGACACCAGGACTTTTCTGTTTTGCTCTGGGGAAAAGGAGGTATAAAAGGGGAAACGACCCTTAGAGCATGACAGGAACTATCTTTATCTTCACCAGTCTTACCGACCTTTGGGAAGAGCAAAATTAGATTATTCTCTACTAAGAGAAAAACGTATTTATTCCATCACAATCCAAACACACAGCTTTCATCTGCAGCAGATTTAGAATTTTTGCCTCATTGTGGAATTAAATTGAATTAATAAAATAAATGTTTAGAGTGGAAGCCGTCATTTTGTAATCATATTTGGGAATACTCACTGCATTCAAGCCTGGTCCTTTGGGAGCAAAAATGACAATTAAACAGGTAGTTCAGTGCCTAATAAAAGATCCTTTCCCAAATCTGATACTTCCTTCAGCTGCTATTAAAGACAAAGCATCTAAGAGAAAGAGATACTGTCTCACAACACAAAATGTTTTACATATTGTAAAATAAGACTAAAATGAAGTACCATAAGCATCATTATAATGCGTAATCTCATGCAATCAAATGAAACAGGGAAAATAATCTCCACAGAATCTTGTTATATTGGCTCTCCTGGAAGCTCAGGCTTTCCATGAAAGTACATAAAAATTTTTTGGGAAAATTAAAACAGATAATCTGCAATTTATAACCGTTTAGACAAAGCAACATTTGTTTGCAGGTCTGTAACTGAGTTCCCTCCTGAGTAGTCCATAAAATGTACCTGAAGATAAGTTAGAAGTCCAACTCTGGAATCAAAGGATTTTGGTTTTTTTGTGGAGAGGAAGAGTTGACATTGTTATTATGACAGTGTAATATGTCAAATTAGATTTACTTTACTGATGTCTCTAATTTCAATCAGCAATTCTTCCTTTTAAAAACAAGTACAAGAATCAGAAATATAAGTATAATCAGCATGTTAAGCAATATATATATTTGATGGGAGGATTTTAAATATACATAATAAAAGATAATCTCTATTAGCTAATTAGCATTGTAAAAGACTCCAGTTGCTTTTTTCAAATATTACCCATGGAGAAGAGTAAAACTTTTATGTAGGAATTGATTGTGAAAATCTTGCCTGATGCAGCCTCTGAAAGCAGTGTGGAAAGAATGGGTTTCCTGGTCTTCAGCTATAGAGGACAGAAGTTGCCTTCCTGTTACTTCTTGGCAGAAAGCACTTGTACTTTAGGAAAGAAGTCCAGAGACAAATTCTTTGTAAGACTGTTCACATCATTTTAGACGGTCAGAAATAGTTACATTACAGTCATATTATATACTGTATTTTAAGCCTATAATTTGTAATATAATCTGATATGTAGAATGATTTTTCTCCCATCAAGATCTGAATATTGGATATTCTTGTGACTATGCTTGAATGTGGATAAAGTCACTACATACAGCAATTATTAACATTAGTGATATTAATTATAAATTACATTTTAACAATGAGGAAAAATTTGGGAAAATAAGTTTCCATACAGAGAGATTTGCTTGATACTTATTTTTCAGATTATGTGCCAAACTTGAGAAGAGGGGACAGGAGCGGAGGGGAGGGGAGGG
>VXAK01020146.1:99219-177911 GCA_013399435.1 Arenaria interpres | reverse complement strand
CTAAAGTCCAGTCTAAACCTCCCGTTGTGCAACTTTGAACCTGTCACCGGATGCCAATGGGAAGAGATTAGCACCTCCCTCGCCACTTCCTCTCCTCAGGAAGCCGTAGAGAGCAATGAGGTCACCCTTCAGCCTCCTTTTCTCCAAACTAGACAAACTCTAAGTCCTTAGCTGCTCCTCATGGGACATACATTCCAGCCCTTTCACCAGCTTTTTCTGCCCTCCTCTGTATGCATTCAAGAACCTTCACATCCTTCTTAAATTGTGGGGGCCAGAACTGTGCACAGTGTTCAAGGTGAAGCTGCACCAACCCTGTATATAGCGGGATAATCACCTCTTTTGGTCGGCTGGTTATACTGTGTTTGATGCATCCCGGGCTGCGGTTTGCCCTTTTGGCTGCCAAGGCACACTGCTCAGACTGGCTGCTCAGACTTCCACTGAAAAGCCTTTTCTCCTTTCAGTGGTCTTTTCAGCACTTGGATGTGTTCCTTTTACAGCTGGTCTGCACTAGCGCTCTCCTAGGAAGGGCTGACCCCTCACCACTAGTAATGCTATATAAAGCACATAGTGCATTTATAGCAACACAACAGTAGAAAAGACAGCATTTGTACCATTAACAGAAACCAGTTAATTAAGAGATGATGTTAGTCACTGACAAAATGTCTGTTTAAGATTCTTTTTTAAAAAACATAGATCCTTGGGCGTCACCCATGCACTTCTTCAGCCTCTGTGCTAGAAGTCTGCCTGATAACATTAAATTATGCAAAATTTTAGAAATGTTGTCTTAATTTCACCGTAAGTAAAACAGAGGCATAACTTAGCTGGCTGTGTCTGCCAACATAAGCGTTTTTTTAGGATCTCGCTTGAAGTAAAGTGCCACCAATAAGCAAGGAGCTAAGATATTTTTAAGTCTGCATTGTGATCCAACCAAAATACCTCTAGGCTGTTTTCCCTGATATTTTGAAACTTCTAGCAAATGATCAAAGAAACAGCCTATTGGCATAAGAGGGAGTGCTGTGACTGATAAACACCTAAAACTGTGGACTCTGCCAGCCTTACAAATCAGGAAATGTCTTACTTCAAAGAATCAGTAAGCAAAATGAACATTTCTAAATGTGCTTAGTGTGGATAATAATGTTGCTGGTTTTCTTCTCATATTTAGTCCTATTAGGCATATTGAATGATACGTTATAAACAAAATTGCGTCGGACAGGAGAAAACAAGCATGTGAAAATAAACATAAAATAGCATTTTTGAAAAATCAAGATTTAAAGTGATCTTGAGGAAACAACAGTGTGACCTGGTTAAAAAGGAAAAGAAACATGTTCATCCCATGAGGGTTGTAGAATATTTATTTTATTTTATTTTCCAGAGAAACAGTCTCTTAACACATGTAAGAAGAAACCACGAGAAATGTAAGAAGAAAACACAAAAAAAATCTCACATCCTGTCATCTAAAGACCCCCTCCAAGCCATTAGCACATTTGACAACCTCTTGTATGATAACACATTACCATAATAACCTCTGTCTCAGAGCTACGTTATCTGAGTTCTCCTAACCTATGATGTTGTTCTGTAACAACTCCATTTCACGCTAAGCAATAGCCATCCTGAATTTACTAATTTTTTCTCTTTTTTTGGTCTTCTTATGCTTCGTCATATCAAAAGCAATCTACAACATTCAGAGCAGACAATTCATTTGCTGTGTAGCAATCTCTGAGAGTCAAGAGTCAGAGATCCGCTTCATTTAGTGTCTCTGCTGAAATGACCAACACTGCAGTGACACAAACTTCTGCACAACTATCTAAACAATCTCGCTTCACTTCAAGCCTGTTTCAGATTCAAGGGTCCTCTCTATTTCCTCTCTACATACCATTCACAGGCAACATAAAACCAGACCAAAAATAGTATTTGACTACTACAATTTATTTTCTTCAGATTCTCCTTCAAATCTCTTGGTTGTTTTCCAAGATGAGTGTTCCATGGATGCCTTTCAATATGAAGACAATAAACCTGATAGATTGGGTAAACAGCTGGCTGCATATTTATGTATGTAGTTCACTATTACTATATATTTCTGTATTCTTTTTCTGTCTGTCAAAGTATGCATTTGAGTGGTGACCACATCTTTGCTATGACAACCTCTCGCTTTCATATTAAGTTTCCTCTCACAGAATTATCATTTTTGGTTATTTATTTCCATCCTCCCTCTTGTCCCCCTGATACCATTGTCAGTGTCCAGAACCTATCTATAGGAGGAAGCAAGCAGATTACGTCTTATCTCCACAACTCAGAGGTTGTCTGTAAACTTCCAAATTTATCTGTGTGATCACCAACTCTGCAGTAATCCTACCAAGCCTGGCTTCAGGTACTGTCATCAATGGACTGTCCACATCCTGCATGGGTCCAAAAATGTGGCTTCACAACAGGTAAACACTGGCATCGGGAAGGTGAATAGGGTTGGAGCTTTTGTTCACTTTTATACAAGCTGTTTCTTAAATCTATTTCAACCTGTGGAGATATTTGTACTTTTGTAATTTGATTGTCAAATACACTCAGTTATATGACCTGAAGGCACAGTCATATGACTGCACAATTACATCTTATTTGGACTTCCAAGGGGATGAGATTTCTGCACTGAAGATTTTTATATTCCCCTCCACCTGTATAAGAGAAAGCAGTGAATTTTGCTCTTAAAGTAGTTTCCAAACATTAAGAAGTACTGAGTATTCTTAAAGATTTACAGGGAAGAACTGTAATCTATATTAAATGAATCCAAATTTGATTTGTCAAAGTTATGAAGTTCTGGCCTGGCTCTGATCAAAACAAAAATAATTTACTTAAAAATAAATTTAAAAGCATATTCATATCAACAACTTGTGTAAACAGCTCATCTAATGGATAGAAAGTGAATGTGTAATGCTAAATCGTTTACAAAGAATGCAAGGGATTAAGAGGATTCACAACTACCAAGAAAATTGGGAGTTTATGCCAAGAGCCAACTGAATCCCTCCAGCAGAGGCTTTATTTCTGTAAACAAAAGAAACTTAAAATGCATCAAATTTAGGTTCTGGGTATCATGTTTATGCACTGCAAATTAGCCATTTTACTGTAATTTTAACTCATCATCTGACATCACAAATCCAAATGAGACAGTAATGGTCCTTCTATTATGGGCTTCGTTTCTAATTACCAAGATCATCTGATAAGCCCCAGCCTTAGTTTTCAGGGGACAAAATATTTGGAAGTAAAATAGGCTAGCTAAACTGATTTAATATAAGACTGAGGGCAGAGGATTATAAGAATATAATTTATCATGATATGCACAAACCCCGGAAAGGCAGAGCACTGTCAGGAACATTTGTGAAGGTGTATGGGTTTTGATAGCATTGGAAGTAGAAGGCAATGAGCAGGAAGCAGCTCAAGGGTGAAGTATATTTTAGCAACTTGAGAAAACTATTGAGCAATTGCAGAGAACTTGTAATGATTTTCAATATATCTCTCAAATACAACAGGGAATGCCAATTTTCAAACTCTGCAGGAAAATTTTTGAAGCTAATCATTCTCATTTAGAATTGCACAGAAAAGCTCCAGGTTTTTATCAGCTCCATGTTCAGCATGGACTGAAAAACAGGATTGAGTATGATGTTTTTATTCTTCTCCCCTAGAAATAAGGATTAACATAACTCTTACGTAGTTCTGAAAAACAGACAAAATATCAGAATACATTAAATTTGATATGATTCATGTTTTTTTCAATCCAAATCACATACACTGGCTCCAAATTCCATGGTTAAGCAAGAAGTTGTATTATAAATTATTTGTTAGGAGCAGCCACCACCTCCAGAAGCCCTGGCCCAAGACTGCCTCTTGTTCAGCCGCTGGAGTCCAGGTGGGTGCCCTGGGGACCTGGTGTCTCTGGTCCAGCTGAGGGACATGCCTGCCACTTTCCCGCTTGCAGGTTCGTCCAAGTAGGGAAGATGAGCACATATCCCAGAGATACACACACACAGATACACACACGGACACAGCCAGTGACACAGAGAGGACATGTGGGGAACTGGGGTTATTCAGCCTGGAGAAGAGGAGGCTGAGGGGAGACCTTATTGCTCTCTACAACTACCTGAAAGGAGGGTGTAGAGAGATGGGGGTTGGTCTCTTCTCTCAAGTCACAGGCGACAGGACGAGAGGAAATGGCCTCAAGTTACGCCAGGGGAGGTTCAGGCTGGATATTAGGAAAAATTTTTTCACTGAAAGGGTTATCAGACATTGGAATGGGCTGCCCAGGGAGGTGGTTGAGGCCCCATCCCTGGAGGTGTTCAAAAGACGGGTTGATGTAGTGCTGGGAGGTATGGTTTAGTAATGGTGATGCTCCTTGTATGTTGTGTGGGCGTCTATTTCTGTCAGTTAGGTTGACGGTTGGACAAGATGATCTTTAAGGTCCCTGCCAACCTGGAAGATTCTGTGATTCTGTGACATTGCCTTCAACTGCACCGACCTACAGGACTGACATAAGAGGTAAGCACAGAGCCCTGTCCCCTTCTCCTTTTGGGCTGGTGGATACAGGATGTCACTGACAAGGGTGCACACATGACACTCTCCTGCCCATGTGTCCCTGACTCACTGGCTGGTCCAGCTTGGTGCTTGCTGCCAACAGACACACAGTCACACGCTTCTCCCATAGGCACCCTGCATCCACAGGTCCCCCCAGATGCCCATGCAGACCCTCCACCCACCTGATCCACCTATCCAGACCAAGGGCCACCTACTCGCCAGCAAGTCCAGCCTGGAGTTTACTTGTGAATGACACATGTACACCCAGGACACATCAGGATTGGGGGCAGATAAAGACAGTCACCACCCCCAGCAGATGACACATCAGCTGTCACCCGCAGACATGCTCCAGCCACCAGCACTGAGCTCCTCACTCACCTCATCCACACCAGTCCTTCCCAGTAGCTGTTTTTTGTGTTGCCCCTTTTTCTTATTATCTGATTTGACAAGATCCTTGAACAAATGACCATAAAGGAGCTGACACTCTCTCTTTCCACACACCCTTCCATTATTAGGCTAAGTATCACAGAATCACAGAATGACTGAGGTTGGAAGGGACCTCTGGGGGTCATCTGGTCCAACCACCCTGCTCAAGCAGGGCCACCTTGACCCAGTTGCCCAGGTCCATGGCCATATGGCTTTTGAAGCTTGGAGATATTCAAGCGACCTGTAGATATTCAAGTAATCTGTAGCTTGTCCATACAAAAATGTGGGTGGGATGTAGACAGGGAAAAACTCTCACAAAGCCTAATTTTACACACAGGAGTGCCTTAAACTGGGTAATTTCTTTAGACTTCCTGTTTAGTAAAGTGAAAGACATGGTATATCACCCAGGTGCTCAGAATACCCCAGATTTCCAGGGAGGTTGCAGAGCATCCTAGGGAACCTGGACCCTTATGCACTGAATTCAGTTCTTCTTCTTTGCTGTGTGAATCCTCCCCGTTGTCCTGAAGATAAGTGTCATGGCACAGCTCATGTTTACTGTTACAGTTTGAGAAAACCCATAACAATTTATTATCATTTAGACAATTACTCTATCACCCAATGACCCCTCCCCACCCTGAAAGGGGAATTGAGGAACACAAAGAAACACAAGGGTTGAAATATAAATAGATTTAATAGGATAACACTAAATAATCAACAATAATACCAAAGGATCAGTATTAATCCCAATACTAATATAAGATATACAAGGATTATACTCAGCCAATTATACCAGCAGGAAGCTGTGCACTCCCAGCAGTGGACAGCAAATGTCAGACACTCTGGGTGCAACAGCTTCAGGACAAAGGGAAGGGCTCAGGGATCCAGCACCGGGGCAAGGAGTTCTCTGGACCTCCACCATCAAGGGAGAGACAACTATGCAGCAAACTTTTCTAATTTATGTTGAATGTGACATTCATGGTATGAAATAATCCTGTTGGACAGCTTGGGTCAAATGCTCAGGCCTTGCTCCTCCTCATCCTTGCACCTGGCATGGCTTGAAAACAATGAGACCTTGAATCCCACAGGGCCTGGCTGAGTATCAGTAAATATTTCCACAAATTTAGACACCAGAGTCTCCTAAAAGTGCATTTTTCCCCAGCATTAAAAGAAAAGTTAGTCCTGTGTCCCTCAACCCAGGCCACTTACAAAGCTAAACTCTTCTCTCCATCCTCCTGCAAAGCTGGTCTTGTCCATACTGCTTATTGACCTACGCCCTCACCAAGCTGTGCTCTTCTGGTTGGTTGGCCCAGGCCAGAACTGCCACGGATCATGTTAATAAGCAAACAGCACGGAGGATCACATTCCCAGTCCTCAAACTGTGTCTCATACTGTTTATTTACTATTATTAGTCATAGTCATGGAGGCCGTTTCTCATACCGTGCTTCTAGGCATAGTCATTATTTTTGCACGTCATGCAACTTAGGTCAACGGTGCCTACGCTTCGGTCCTGAATTCACTCATTTTGCAAACTGCCATAGTCCATGAAGAGTTTGCAGCTCTCAGTCATTCTGCCAGAGGTCATTCTTCTTCCTACCGGTCTTCCAGGGGAAGGATCACGCAAGCCCTCCCTCATCCTCTACAGGCAAAGTCAGTCAGGTTAACTTAACCTGTCAGTGGAAGTGGTTTAAGCTAAACTGACTAACTTAGCCAAAAGCAGATTAAGGAGAATTCACATTATCCCTCCTGCTGGCAGGGCTTGGGTGGTCAGAGTCATCAGCTGGAAGCCGGCAACAGGCCATTAGTACAGAGGAAACATGAGGGGTAGTAAAATCCTCATGCGGTCTTGGGAGGTGGCTTTTGGGGATCAGGCACCAAAATGCAAATAAATTAAACCTCATGCGCAGCTGCTTGCTTAATGAATGCCTGCATGCAATAATCAGGCTGTTTTCTGAGAAAGCAGCGATAAACTAATATAAGCCAGAGGTAATTATCTTATCAAGTGAGTGAAAAGTTCTCACTGATGGGTGAACCAATTACGGACTAATGTGCTTTTAAAGACCTTGTGACACAAGGCCATCAGTGATTTGTTTTAAACAGAGGTTGATGCCTCTGCAAGTCTTCTGAGCACTAGAAAGCAGCTAAAAGCTTTGCAATAAACACAGCTCTGCAGTTCCGTAGCTGCTATTTCAATAAAAGGGCCTCCCTTTTAGGGAAGAAGTCCTTGCCGCTGGAAAGAATTTTCAAGTATACATGTGTACTGTGGCTGACAGCAGCTGGTAGGATTAAGTCCTCCTCCTCCTGGTCTTCCTGATGCAGTCACAGATGATATTGCATACTGATGCCAGAGGTGCTCAGCTGGCAATGACCTACAATAGACACCCCTAGTGCACCCCATCTTCAACAAAGTTAGATGGGAAACGTTATGCTTTACCCTCTATACAGCATCAGGAAAAGGGAAAGGGACAGGGAAAGGGAAATGGAAACGGAAACGGAAGGCAAGGCAAGGCAAGGTGGCCATGTTTTCATGTTTATCTTAGCTAATTTTTAGAAAGGCATCAGAACAGCACCATTAGAGATGATTCTTAAAATATTAGGTTATACTTAGTTTAGAAATTAACTCAGCCTGCAATTTTCAATCAAAGGCACTCGATATTGAACTCTTACATTCCCACGGCAGAACCACAGTGTTGAGTGTCCAGAGGCAAGCTGCAGCTGCTGCCGTTTGCTTCTGGCATTCCTGGACTTTGTGCAGCATTTCTGAAAGTCAGATGGGCTCAGTGAAAGGTGAAACTGCATCCGCAGCCCCTCTTCAATCTACTTCTGCAGTTCTCAGATTCATGCCCTTGCTTCACCTGGTGTTGGAATGAAGTTCTCATTCAAAATTCAAGCGGCAGGTGTATCACTTATTTCTTCTTTCGTATCAGGGCAATTCATTGGTACCGAGACTGCTGTTAAATGCATTTAGTTTGAAGGAGTAGAGAATGACAACACATGTAGTCCTAAGATTTGACACGCTCTTTCAACTAGATAAGAAGACAGGCTGAAACACAAATACTGCAGGGCAGCTTGTTCCCAGCTCCAATATTTGTTCACAGCAGGAGAGGTTTCATATCTCTGGCAGAGCTCACGGTCACTTTCATAAGAAACAGCTTTTCATAAAGAACAACTTTGGAAAAAAAAAACATTTCATTGTCAAAAACACGTATGTACTGCTGCAAAGACACTTTACTTCCTAAGGTGGTGCTCCTGAAAGTGACATTTAGCTTAACAGATCTCACTTTCACTTTCTTTTGTTGCACACGCGTCGGTGTTTCCTGCTGATTGCCAAGCTGCAGATGGCTATATTTGGATTAGTGTGTCTTTTTTAGAACACTGATCTTTCTGTTATCGGCATCGTTAGTACAAATTACAGGACAATCTTTTTTGTCCCCTGAGAGTCACTAAGGGAATTATATGAGCAAATTAGATCAAAGTTAAAGCTGAAATAATCTAAAATACTAATAGCACTTCTTGAGCAATGTTTCTTATGTTGAGAATATGGCAAAGAAAATATACGGTCATTGTACTAAAAGAATAGTTTTTTAATGAATCTCATGAATAATATGCTAACCTCAACTCTTTTTATAATGCCCTCTTATTTTCATTAGGAACAGACTTAGAAAATTTGAGTGCTGTAATTAAGGTAAATGTGTTTTTCAGTTAGGTAATCCCCTTTTGTTTATGCCTGCTAGCTACATATTGACTGTTCTCATTTGTATTAGCACACAGGCACTGTATTTTAATTAAATAAATAGAGTTTCCAATTAGTAAGCCTTAATACTTCACATATATGGCCTAAGAATTTGAAGTTGTCCAGGAATGTTCTTTATCATTCAAGTTAGTTTTGCATACTTGTCATGTGCAATTAGGTAGCTCCACTAACAGTTTACCCAGCACTGACTCAGTGACAAGGTGGAAGTCAACCGAAATACTTACTTTTGCTGTTAATGAAGAAATAAATCCTTTATTGAAATCAGGAAATATTCAAAGATCCTAACATATCAAATTATACATTCAAAGGCAATTGAATGATATACCTATTTAATATCATTTGATATATATGAAAGTAATTTCTATTATCCATAAGGAAACAGAACTGTTATGTCTCAGCAAACATCTCCTTATGTAGGAATCCCCAAGTGCTGAAAGACTTCTATAATTTATCTATAATGTACTATAATGAGTTAGCTGCACTCTTACCTGGAAACCAAAAGATTAGATCAGCCTCATCTGAGAAAGATGTTAAAAATGGTAGTAGATTGACTTGTGAGGCTCACAATTGGTATTAACTTCAGTATTTCTGTGATGACCTGGTGGTGGCCTTTAGCAGTTTGCTATAGACAGCACGAGATAGGCAAGAATGCCCAGAAGTGTTCAGAAATGTTCAGGAATGTTCAGATGAGCCTACCTTTCCATTCTAAGTTTGACTTTTCCCTACTTCAAATAGGAAAAGTAAATATCCAGGAAAAGATGCAGAGAATTAGAGTAATTCTTTGTCTTCTATTACCACTTCAGTTAGACTTTTCTCCAAGTCAGGTGTTTGAAATTAAAATCCTGACAGGCACAGCATATTTATATATGTATTGAAAATTTGGGTTGTATTTATATTTAGGAATTAGAATGAGGACATAAACTGCCCTACAGCATCACAACGTTCCCATATATTTTATTTTATACAGTTATATGCAAAGGGTATAGAAGGAAAAAGTTATTGAGCAAGGTAGATTGTGCTTTCAATCTTTGGATAGTAAATAAAGGGAATAAAATATTCCCCTATTAAACCTTCTTGTAAAACAGAGAGACCAACATGATAAATTCTAGTATTTCTGATCCGTTTCACTATTTTTTTTTCTGATGTGATGCATGGTCAAACAAGAGAATTATAAAAATTTTCAGAACAAAAATACAGAATCACAGATTTCCTAAAACATTCTCCTTCTCTCTCTAACTCTGCATCAATCATCTTAGACCCAATGACATGCAGCTTATATTTCTAGCTGCTTATTTTAAACAACTAACAAACTGTCACACATAGATTAGTGTATTATCTGACATTGCAAAGCTTCAATTCTATGGCATGATGAGCAACATATGGAAACAGTTTTTCATTTCTTACTTTTGAATTAATTCTCCCATTGCACATATGTACATACATATTTCTTCAAAAGCTGATAAAACTGGGTCCACTCAACAGATTGTCAGATAAGGTACAGTGATCTATACTTTATAATTTTAAAATGCAGAATATTATTGAATAATGAAGTGTTCCCATACATCTGCTGATAGCAGCTTCTTACTAACAAAATCATCATGACCCCAGAATTTTGCAAAGAAAAATAAAACCTTGACAAAGGAACTAGGATGACTGACTGGAAGAAGCTTGAGAAAAACTGCATAAATATACCATCTGAGGTGGAAATCCACAAAACTGAGCTAATATATGCCTGTGTACATGCAGATAATCGCCCCCAAAAATGTAGCATAATGTTGTTATAGGCACCATCTTATATACTAATTATGACCATAGGACATAATGAGAATTTGATGGGCGGGTCAATTTAATGTAGAAAAATGGACATACTTGGGCTAGTGAAGTCCCCTTCCACAAGATTTGCATTTGATTATTATTTTAGCTTTTTCAATTTGAAAATGTAAGTATCCATGACAAGCTTGAGCCACCTGGCTGTAATTGCTGTCATCGTTCATCATACTGTCCTACACAATACAAAATATATCTAAAATTTAAAACATTTCATATAGCAAACAACATGATTTTTTACAAACTTCAGTGTTTCTGTGACCTAAATGCGGGGGTGAAAAGATTAGCTTTCCAATCTGAAAAGCCAATAGAGCAGAGTCCTGGCAGAAAATACTAATTTTAAATCCCAGGATCAGTCATGAAGGACATGAGGCCAGGAGCTTCTGGCAGCTCTGTCCTCTCAGTAATGAGAGCATTAGCTGATAGTAACTGTTCAGCATGTCACGATGACAGAGAGGAGCACTTGGATCTCACACAGCCTGAGCTTTACAGTTGACCTCCATCCAGGAACAAATCAGCGGTCACCAGAGATCACTGCTGCACAAACACAAACTACTACCTACATGGGGCAACTGCATTTTGTTGTCTCTCCCATTTCCATTTCAGCCTATAGACCTGCACACATATATTATAGCAATTTTATCTCAAACTCACAGAGATGTAGATCACTGTTGCAAAAGATGCCATGAAGCAAAAAGGTTATGCTCTCCTTGTCGGTCGTAGCTATTAGCTGCATTTCAGACAAATGCACATACTGTAGTGGTACGCCTTGGATATGTCTGCATGGAGGTCCCCAGGCTGGCTCTGAATGAGGTAGGTTCGGAACTGGAAGCGATGTAGCTATGGGACTAATTGTCCTCCTCCCCAGGGGCTACTCACAACCGTATTTATTGGCAGCCAACACAATCCTGATGCAGGGATATTGTTTCTGTGAGCCGAGCTCTTTGCTACTCTGTGACTCAGACCTAGCTCTATTGTTGGTATAGCAGTGTATTGGATGGAAAAAGAAATACATTTACTGTGAAAAATGGCCATTCCAATAACCCAGTAATGCTGGCCTAATCCATCTGGATAAGCCCCATCAAGCCAAATAGTGACTTTTAAATTGCATGATCCACAGTGGAGAAATATTACATTTAGCTAGAAGAGCTCTCAAGCAGTAATGATCAATTTATTATGCAAGATTTTAGACACTGATATTGGCAAAGAGCCTTGCTTATGGTTTGGATGGGCTTGTTTTCATGACCTGGCCCACGATACTGACAAAACCTTATTGTACCCTTGTATAAGGCATAAGGATATATAAGGGTATACTAGATGTTTAAGCAAGAAACAGAAGGAGGAATTGTTCTTTCTGTAGTTAAGGGGTGAGGGGATAGTGTGAGTCTCCTGGCTCACATACCACTTTCAGAATGTGGATACACACCTCCAGCTGTGGAAGTTGGTTACAGTCTGAATGGCTTCAGGGGAAAGAGTTTTATGCATGCATTTTTAAACATATACTTGTCAGTCTATCTGTTTGTCTAGGTATTCTTTGGCTATGCAGAATCTTGAAATCGAAAGAAGCTAGATCTGTTATGTGAAAGAGACGTCATGCTCCCAGACTATCACTTGCAATCTGAATATCACATGCAGCATGTGCCACACGAAGAGCAAAAAGCTTCAACTACTTGTCAAAATAGCCATAAAACACTTATAACATTAAGCAGAGTAGTCCACTGACAGTTAAAAGTTACTCAGCACAAGTCACCAATACCACCTAGATTTTTGGAAGAGGAATCTACACATTTCCATGAGCCAAGATCTTGGGCAGAAGCTTACAAAGAAATCTGTCTCTGAGAATGAGGATACAGCTCTCACTGTATAATGCTAGATTCAAGTCCCCTTTCGTTTTTTTTGTTTAATCCAGCCAAATTCTTCAGGGCCTTCATTATTCATGCAAGTCAGGGGTCCCATCCTTGACAAAACAGCAAATGTTATTAACATTTTTAGTCACTGACCTTGGATTAATCTGTGTAAAAAAAGGAACCACACCTGCGGCCACTGAAACTTGCATTCCTGAGAACTATTACAAGTCAAAAGAAAGGAACTGAGGATATATTTCGTGTCCTTTGCTTGTTCCCATTGAACTAATGAATGCATCATGTTCTTTTACTGCCATGAAAACAACCAGGGGAAAAATTATTCCATGGCAGCTCAATAACTTGCAATGATTTCTTGATAATATGTCCCTTTCCAGCATAAGAAACACAGACCTTTGATTTTGCTTGAATCCTTTGGAGCCTGGAAGGGAACTCAGACTAGTGAACAAGTCCTGTTTTGCTTTTATTTAGTATTATACTCAGCAGGTCTGCTCAAGAAGAAACAGGTATAGTTTACATTTGTGAGAAATACATGAAAAATATACTGACATTTTCTTTTAAATATACAGAAGGTGATATGATTTTTCTATTGGTAATGCCTTTTTGGCTGTATTTTTTATGACAATAAGATAAATTGACATCATGTTTTATCTTCCATACTTTCTCCTTTGACTGCAAGTACAGACTACGGATAGTGTTTTTAATAAAATGTTGTTATTCTATATGGAAAATTTATTACTTCTTCATATTTTGGGATACTTATGAATTGAACAATTCATTTTAAAAGTTACTATTTTTCTTATGCTAACAATTTTAAACAAATACATTAAATAAATAATGTTCAGTTTCTTCAGCTACTTTAATTTGAAACATAAATTTAGACAGCACAATCTTTTCCCATCTTTTGAAACGGAGCAGGGCCAGATGCTTCATTTTGCCTCTTTCTAAACACATTAATAGAGAAATACAGATGCAGGTAAATAATAAATCATAGTCACTGGTAACTAATAAACTAAGCAAGGAATCCCATTATAAAATTAATGCCCCTCATAAACCAGAACTTGAGTTCAGAGCTGCAAGTGTGTATGACTGCAAGAGGCCAAAAGTGCAACTGGAAAGATCCCTCACAGGTTTGCACATGTCTTAGGGTGTTTTAGGGCTGAATCTTGTAGCCTAAAATAAAACATTGACATCTGGGCTTCATAGTCAGAGCAGATGCCATACTAGAGCACCATCTTATACCTCCTGTAATTAGTTTCCTGGCCTTTTGAGTAGGTAAAGCTGCTGTTCCGCTCCAAAGAAAAGCTGCAGAGACACTGGATGGAACTATTCCGTTTTAATTAACCTGTCTAAATACTAATTTAGGTGGAGGGAGTTGTATTTAATCATTCAGGTTTGCAAATTATGCTTATGAATGAGACCCAAAGAGCCCACTTAGGTGCTTAAAAGAGTGAGTCATGTGTTTTCAGGAAGTCTGTTCAGAAAACCAGCAATCTCCAGCTGTAGCCGGCCGGTCTTACAGCACCTATGTTATTCATCACCTACATTTTGAATCACAGACATTCCCTATGCACCTTGCACAAGTACTCAAAGACTGTAACAGTGTAAATATGATATGTTAATATGATGATAGCTAAACTCTATCCACTTCCCTATATATTCCTACCCACTGGGCATTTTCAAGCCTTCCTAAAATACATCAAAAGCAATAAGCCCAGCAAAAAGCACTGCTTTACTGTCTAGTGTCTTAGTCATGACAGTCATTTGTCAGGGAAGGGGATATCTGTATTCCACCCCATGCCTCACTACCCGGATCCTGGTCACCAAAACCAACCATGGGTGCTAGATCAAAATGGCAGGAACCCTTCTTCACCTGCCTCCGTGACAGTGATGCATTTTCTTATTTGTTATTCTGCAACAGCCCCAACAGGATCAATATGTGGTTGTCCTCCAGGTATTCTCCAAGCAATAGGTTAGGTAGCTCTTCTGGGAACTAGAAGATACACATTTGTTAGGACTTTGTCCAATTTTCTGGCTAAATGCTCTAGCCACGGATACTTTAGCAAGAAAGATTCCTGTCAGAAGAGCATAGGTATCTAGAGTAGATACAGATCTGTTCAGATAGCAGCAGGAAATGGAGTTTCTACTACAGAAAACAGGCCAGCTGTAAGCTGGAGATAAGTAACACTCTTGGCTTTCAGTCCTTCATGTTCCCCAAGGAGACAAATGTTTTCCAGCTTCGTCACAAAGACCGTGGAGGAGACATCTGGCCAGTGCTGTTTGGAGCACTGGGCTGCTGCAGCATGGAGTATGTCTGGCTGCTGTCTCCTGCATCATTCCGCTGTGGCCAGCTGCCCACACAGGAGAGTCCTAAGGAGAGTCTCTCACGCTACATGCCTACATTTTCTCATATAGGTGTTATCACAACAAGGAAAACATGCCTAAAGTAACAATTAACTTGTTGGCTTTTGTGATCTTTGCTCTTACATTCACTTATTTTTGGCTTTTGTTGCCTTTGAGATTTTATTAAACTACAGATTTGCAGAAAGTAATAATTATTTTTTCAATATCAGGATTCAGTCTCATAACATGAGCTTTGGAATGTCATCATTAAAAATGTATATTTCTGGTTATATGTACGAAGGTCCATCTGCTTCAGCTAACCTTTGAAGGGAGGTTGGTAATTTGAGGTATAGACTGGTTAGCATTTCAGTATGTGTTGCAGTTTGGAGGAATGACAGGCTGTTCTTATTGTATTTGGGGGCATGAAATTTCAAATAATTGGCGTGTTAGACCTTTTATTTAATTGTAAACCTAAAGGAAAAGTAGAATAAACATTCCTTTTTTGAATATTATTGCATCGCTGTAGTATATCAGATGGAGAGCCTATCAGGACTAATGCTTTACATCCATACATGACTTAAACGTTTGAAAAAATACATATACGTACACATGTGTATGTGTTGGGGGTGGGTGGGTGAGTGTGTAAGTGAAAACTTACTGTGTAAACACATTACATCTGGCCAACTGTGTTTAATACTCTGCACTGATCTAAGACTTGTCGTCAGTTTTATGGGACTGCAAATCCAGTTGGAAAAGGCAACTGTGAAATGTAGTAGAATAATCTGAACTATTTGATTTTCTGATATTTTTTTATTTAATTTACCCCTATATATAACACTGTATAAAATCAATAAAACCCATACTAATGGAGGAGAATCTGGATGATAAATAGACTTTGCAAAGTAACTGGAAGTGGGAAGCCATGTTTCTTGTAGGCTCCAGTTTTGGCTTAATGATATTTGGTAGCTTTAGCAATGATCTGTAATAAAACTACTGCTAATAAAATATGACAAAAAAATCTTTGATTAGACCATAACAATAAGTCATTTATATGGATCTAAGATGATAAATGCATATTAGGAAGTAAAATCATGATGGTAGCTGAGTCATACACAGCCATTTCTCTGAAAAATGACTCTAGGTGATCATGGAACATACACTCTCAGCATCAATGCCAGCAAGGAGGGCTAACACAGTCGAGGCATGACTAAATTGTGGCTGTTTGAACATGAGCATGGGTCTGGAATAAAGTCAGAGAAGATCCCTAACAAGTACTAAAAATGCATCCATGGAATACTCTGTCCAGCAATGGCAGTCACATTTCAAAAAGAGTGTTGAAAAATAAGACGACATTCAACAAAGGATGGCAAGATGGATTTTAACTTCCTCTCTTCTTCAAGCAATGAATCTGCTCTTGGACTTGTACCTGCACAGACTTGCCATGTTAAGAGATATACCACCCACAATATTACTCTAAACGTAAAATGAGACAGCTACTTTTCAAATCCAGGTCTGATATTTTATTCTATGACTTCCTGTGGCTATGAATTCCACATGCTGAGAACAGATATATCCATAAATCCATAAATAACCTTAATAACCACTGTTGAAAAGTAGGGGGTTAGGGAGTTTTCAAAATACATTTTATTTACCTGACATACAGTAGGAGCTCTATTGTGTACAGGGAATTCTGGTAGACTTTAAAACTTGCAATGTAAGGTATTACAGATCATAATAGCCACTGGTTCTTCTAAAATGCAATGAGCTAAGGTATCTGTCTGCTGTATGGAAAGGTCATTAAATATATTTTTATGTGGTATCTTATAACAGCACTGCATTTATCAATTTGTAATATGTTATAATGTTAATATGAGTATGCACACACAGTTATAAATGATATAAAAATAAGTTAATGTGTACAGTTAATGTGGGCAGTTTTCAAGTAATAATAATTTGTCCTTAAAAAAATCTCTAATTTGCTGATAAAAGCAAGTATTTGGAGAATAGTAATTTTATTTGCCTATTTAAAGAAAATTTTGACAGCTCATCCAATGTAACTTCAAATAATAAATACAGATTTTGCAAGGAATTAACAATAAAGCATATAAAAGTAAAGGATGACGAAGGAATAAAATTCAGATGTAAGAGTACCGTCTTAGGCCAATAACTTCTGTGAATTTGCATGGCAGATCATGTGCAATGTTTAAGTGCTTAATACATTCAATGTGTGTTCACTGCATGTTTCCATGCTGCTAAAAAGGTCATTTCTGGAAGTTTCAAATGTAAAACAGCATGGGGAAAAAAAGTAACACTTCTACCTCAGAGAAAACAGAACATTCTATAAACTAAAGGATATAGAACACACATGAGATAACAGTAAAAATTCAAAATATTTAATTTCACACAAGTAGCAAAATTCATTACTTTCTTCTGCACCTTTAGGACCTTCAGAGAAGATAAATAGCTTGGCAAGTTTTGGTAAGCTACTTCAGACTGGCTTTACTCAAGCATCAGAAAGTCTTCAGACAATCTCTTCTCAAAACTCTCTAATTCAGCAATGCTTAAACTTTGTTGCAGGGCAGCCCTTCCTCTGCTGCTGATGCCAGGCTGTGCAGCAGTGTCAGTCCCTGTGTGTCACCTGCCCAGGTCTTCAGCTGCCCACACAAGCCTGAACCTACAACTTTATATCCTGGCCAGCTAAACATTAGCAACACTGAACATTACATTTTGAGACTAGGGGTCCTGGTTTTGGACCTTTCTGAAAACGTATTCTTTGGACAAAATGAAAAAAAAAACAAACCACAACAAACAGAAAGTTGTGACGTATGTTTATTATTTATTTCATGTAATTTAATGACATGAAACTTTTCAAAAACACATCTTCATTTTTTTGTTACAAAGTGCTTGTTACCAGCTTTCTTGGAGACCAATCTAATTCAGGATGGCAGAACTTTAAAACAGGCAAACTGCAGACATTTCTTCTCAGTGTCTTGAACAGCATTTCTAAAGCCTGTCCAAGGTGCTTAGTAAAGAAAGGCATCTTTGCAAAAAGAATAATTAGGTCTTGCTTTCTGAAAAGTGTTTAATTCTCCAGAAGAGGGATTGACACATGCACAAAAATTGAATACCTTGATGTGCAATATCACAGAATCATAAAATAATTTGGGCTGAATAGGATGTCAGGAGGTTATTTGGTCCTGCTTTCTGCTCAAAGAAGGGTCAAGTGTGAGATCTCCCAGTTATCTTTATCACTTACAGCAGAGAGGATTAAGGAATGTGATTAATTGAAACATATATTTGTAAATAATGAAAGAAGGTCAATAAATGCAAAAGTAACAGAACACAAGAATATATAAAGCTCTTTCTCAGCTGTTCCAATGTCTAGCTACTTTGAGAGTTTGAGTTAACAGAACAGCTGTCCCAGAAAATAGCTTTATTTTTTAGGGTAAGAGGAAATAACATTCTTTCACTCTTTCTTCCTGTTTAATTGTCCATACTTCCTATCCTATCACGTAGCACTGTAGGAAACTATATTACAGCTATATTCCAATACTGTACCCTAGTTATTGATTCCCAATTTCAGACTCCAGGTTGCCTACCGCTTTTTGAGAATTCAGTGGTATGACTATGCAAATAGCATGAGATGAACCCATCCTAGAAGTTACTTTGTTGGTTTACAGTGATTGCCTTGCTACAAGTTTTGTGCAGAATCTACATATAGCACAAAAGCAATACAGGCAGCCAGTTTGAAGGTGAAGTGCCAAAATTGTCTTATTCCCAGGTTACATTTAATTAAATATTGGGGAGTCCCATGATATTGCTTCTGCCTCATTAGTACAATTTTTAATGTTGATTCTTATGTTTATGTACATTTAAGCTTCTATTTATGCTTATGTTTACTGAGTCTTCCTTGACATATCCTGACATTACTAACACTTGTACAGGCAAAATGGAAACAGTGATTGAGTTTTTCCTGATGTAGTCACTGGTGTTTACGTGTCCATGCCATTTAGATCTGTTCATGCTGTTAGAAAAGATTGATGAGAAGAGGACAGTGGAACATCTAGAACTGCTAGTATCAGTAGGCTAGAAAAACATTATTTAAAGCAACTTGATTTCATTCAGAAATGGGGTAGAACTCAGAAAGCATAGGAGCATGGTGGTCTGTTCAACATGTTTCATGGAGGAAACAACAGCAACAACAAGCGAGTTAATATACATATTGGAATTGCACTTCCTTTTATTTGTGGGGTTTTTTTCCTTTCTCAGTCAGGAAGCATTTCAAAGCCAAAAGCTGCTTAAGCCTAATACCAGAATCCTTGTTTGTCATAGAGATGCTGACAGACCTCTGCAATTGCAGAGGAGTAGCCTCCACTGTGCGAGTCCAAGCCCAAGAGGATGAACCCTTCCCTGGCAGGCTCGGTGTCCTCAGCTGTTTCTCCATCACACAGCTATAGTCCATTAGAACAAGATGTGCCACATTCCTGTCTCCTCTGGTCTGCAGGACCTCAGGGTGTGATCTGGCCTTCACAGATGGGATGTACAGCCCTCCATACGGACCACAGTATCTGCATCCCAAAATCTTAGAATAGAATAGAATAGAATAGAATAGAATAGAATAGAATAGAATAGAATAGAACAGAACTAAACTATTTCAGCTGGAAGGGCCTTACAATGATCATCTAGTCCAATTGCCAATGGCTACTACATATACTAACTACCCTCATGGCTACTTCATACAACAAATTTGAATATGCTCAGAATATGCATAATGCATAGTATATGAATATGACTATAAATGCTAGTATTAAAATATGTACATTCTTTCAGAGATCTACTTCAGATGTCTTATTTAATGCATACATATTTCTATGGAGGAGAATTCACCACAAGTTCTGGTCCTTTTTAAGCCTTCATTTGCAAATATCATTAATACTCTCACACAAGACTTACTTTTTTGCCTAGAAGCCGGCAAGATCATCAAAGCAGCTTGATCTCGACTACTCTGAAAAACTAAGCAGCTCTGTGCCTCCACAGTACTTCAATGAGAAACATAGAAATTTCAGTTTCTGGAGTATATGATCCATGGTATGGCCTTTGGAGAATACTAGAATATAGACCTGGAATAAGTCAGAAGTCTACACTGAGACCTGTTGTCTACTCTTACCTACCTGACGGAGGAAGCCAGGTCTGAAGTAAGTTTACCAGTAAGTTCAGTCTCTCCAGCACATACTTAAGGGAACTACTCTCTGTATACCTCTATTAAAGGGTAAGGTTCTGATGCACAATTTATCAACAGCATAAGATGATAAAATACATGATGTGTAATAGACAAAATGCTATGCAGCACTTTTTTGCACTGTTAATACTGTCATGTACTGCTTTCTGCAGCTTCTGTTTCACAATTAGCAATAGTATTGACTTTTACCTCAAACTTTGTGACTGCTGTTTTTCAGATTTATTGAACTAATTCACATCGATGAAAGCATCAATGAGCTGATAGTTGATTAGTGACTGCTATTAGTCCTTCCGTCTTATTCTGGGAATGATTTACCATGCACAAAAGGGAAACAGGTTGATTCATTGAAATGATCACATTTAATATCTTGCATCAAATGCCTGGGAGAATAATGAATTACAACTAAGGACAGGCGCCTTCATTTTGCCTGTGATAATTCAAAAGTCACTGAGATGTTATTGGTTCAGAATTGAGTGCTATGGAGCTTTTACTTTATGTATTCATTCATTTCACCTGCGGGAACAGATAGGATGATGGAGAGTAAAATTAATAATGAAAAATAGGGTGAAATTGGAGCAGAGACTGGGCAGAATGAAAAATAAGCTAAAAGAGTCTCTACATAAGCAGAGAGCACAGAGAATGGAAAAACATAGCAGCAGAGATGTCAAATTTCAGCCTGTACACTGGGAAGAACAGAATTTTGATGTCCGACAACTAAGTTATACCACAGACTTTCTAGGATGGGTAGCTCATTCTTACAAAAAGTTAAAGTCCATGGGATTGGCCTCATTCTACCAACAACTTCTACAAGTAGTTACAAGTAAAACTGGCACAGAACTAAGCCTTCGAAAGTAGGGGTTCCAGTCTTCTGCCAAAGATTACTCCCTAGCTTTGATGACAACATTTGCTTTTTCTGGCTTATTCCTTCATTTATGAATAAGGATTAAAACACTTCTGCTTAGAAAGGGTAATGAGGTCAAATCCACTAATAAGTGGTTCAGGGACTACTTAAGCCCTCTTGCTAAGCCATTTCTTCCTGGCACATTCACTTTGCATGGGACTTTTCACATCACACATAATCCAGTGATAAAGTGTATTGAATGAACATTGGATTTTCTTGAACCTGCAGTCAGGACATGAAGTTAAATTAATAATATCAGACCATTCCGCGAAGAAGGCATTTGTTTGTGACTAGACTTTGTGTAAATCTAAAGAAATAGTATTGAAATCAAGTAAAGCATACTGACATATACCTGATCTATACTCTCCATCACTATTCAGTGAAGTAGATGGATTTCAAAATTCTTCTGCTTTATTGAGGTAACCATCTTACAGTTAAACTAAACTTACTACCTACCACCTTCTGATACCAGTCATCCCTGAAGTGCAGGTTACCCTATCCATTGTAGGTACCCCATTGAGACAGAACTACAGCCTCTGGAGGAGTCCTTCTCCTTCAACTGTAGAAACTCTGTGCTCCAGACGTTGCAGGATTAAAGCTTAGTGTGTTCTCTTTAAACAAGGCTAGTATATTTGAGTCGAGTGGTGACTTAACACAGAAAAAATTATAATGACAAAGTCTCCAGACGCATGCATGATGACAACTTTGCAGTTCTTTTCATAACCAAATATCTGTGACCTTCAAAAACTGCAGAATATGTAAATGCATATAGATCAGTTTGGGAGGTTTGTAATTGTTTTTGTTCAAGTGCCTTGGTCTAAATCCTGATTCCCCTTGAGACTAACAGCAGCATTCCAACTATTTTCAGGACCACTGGGAGTTGCTCCACTGACACATGTTGTGCCCCCAGATTGGATACTCCTGCTGACATTAAAGAAATTTACGTACACAAACCAAAATTATGGCATGGCTGCACACTATTTTGTGAAGCTATTAGATACACAAAACAATAGACAAAATCACTCAGAAAGCTTCCTTTTTGAGGGTTCCACACGAGTCCTCTTGCCTCCTGTTGTTTACAACCTTGTTAAAACAAGATTACCATAATTGGGGTTGATTTGCATTTAATAGCAAAAGCCTGTTTAAACCTGAATGCGGCTGGATCTCTGTTTCCTTCACAAACAATTGTGATATTATTCATTTCACACATTATTGCAATAGTGTTGACCATCTTGGGAATCGTTCAGAATGCCTGTTGTTGCGTTTTGTAAAGGGAATTAAAACGGTGTCTTTTGGGAGACACAATACATTCTCAGCAACACCCTGGAAAATGGAACTTACAATATATAATGTGATTAGCTTATATAAATGGGTGGGACCTTGTAGTTCTCCAAACCAGCAGTCATTCCCTTGAAAAGAAAGTGATGACTGATTAATATATTTGTCTAGGCAAACACAACTTTTTAATATGGAAATATGTAAGAACATCTTCATATATAAATTAATACGAAAGCCTTAGGACACTGATATATTTGATTTCAGATGCAAGAATTCTTATTATGGATAACATTCATCATTTTTGTTACTATTTTGTATACCATTATTATGTGATACATCTGTAGTGTTCTTATAATTGGGTTGTTTTCTGTTGTGGTTAATTACTCATTTCAGTCCTGACTGCAAAGAGCTAAATGCGCGTTTAACTTCAAGCATGTGAGTATTTTCACAAGCTTTCCAAGAACAAGGTTTATAATAGTGCCAAGAATACCACTCAGGTTTTGTTTACATTTCCCTCCAAGTCCTAGGTTTATCCTTCATAACAGTAAATACAAACTTCTGAATCTTACACAAGATTTATACGCATTTCACAAACACCCTAAATAACAATATAAAGTAAAATACAGAGACCTATTTTTAAAAAATCCATAAGAGTGATCCTGCAGACTGTAAGCATATTGCCCGAGGAGCAAAATTCAGCTACAGTATTCTAATAAAAGCAAGCACGAGATGGAAAGCAAATTATATCTGGATGAAAACAGCTACTTGGATAAGAAGGAATTGTGCAAGCATGTTAAAAGATAACAAAGGATTAAAAGAAACCTATTTATAAAATAGGAGGATTGCATTATGACAAAGATTTTGCTGAATTTACATTGGAGAAGCATGGAATACGCTTTGATGTTTCAGAAATTGCTGTTTCTTTGCCACTTTGCCCAGGCTATTCTGAGCCATATTAAAGGTCATTCAGTAAAAAAAGAGCCAAATCAAAGATGATGATGTGAACGAGGACAGATGATTAGAACAGATGAGTAGAAATAGTAGTCAAAGATGTCAAGGGAAACCTTACATTGTGGCAGGTCTCCAGAATTAATGGCAACTCTTAATCATACCCCTATTAACTTCAAAGTGGTGTCTGAAGGAGCCAAGCAGTGTCAACCACAGCAGCTCCTGCTCAATGGACTTGGTAGGATTCAGGAGACAGGATTCTGCCTATGGTTCTGAAAAAAATAAATTTCCTGGAGGAAAACGAGAGTAACTCCACCTTCCAACCCCTCTGAACTGTAGCATGCTACTATAAATTTACTAGCACACAAAATCAGTTGCACATCTGTTCCGAGTACAATTCCAAACTATTTCTTAAATTACTCTATAAACCCAGGGTACAGTTAAGCTTTAATCATAATTTTGACATTTGCCAATGACTTATTTATAATCTTGAGACATACTTCTTGAAAAAATCCTGAAAACAGAAGTTTTGTAATGACTACAACTTTCTGAATAATACAGAGACCTGGGTGTTTAAATGAACCTGCTTGGGCAAGACTTGTTCATTTTTCACCAATGTTTATAAAGGTAAGTTTTAGTGGCAGGCCTGTGTCTCACCAGTAACATTCATAATTGCAGGAATCCACCAATCTAACATTTCTTCTGGTCCAGGTGGCCCATGTCATGCTTTTCATCACTCAGTATGAAGAAGGATAGTGACATAAGTGTTTCCCCAGCTTTTAAGTATTTTTCAAGGAAATTAACTTTACAGTAAGAGTTTGTTGTTGATCTTTAACCTACAGTTTTAACTAGTTAATTTGCTAAAATATACTGAAATCTCAAAATAAAGGATTATCTTTTGTCTTATTTTTGTCCAGGAGTGATAGGTTTGGGATTTTTTTCATGACATCATTCTGGTTTTAGAGATGTTTAAAGAAAAAACTTTATTTAATTTAGCACTACTGTTAGCTTTTGTACCCTACATTGATTAGGGAGAGGTCAAATAATAAAGGATTTTTACAATTAACCCATAATAGCTAAAATTAAAAGAAATTTGTCCTTTTTTCCCAGTGTAGATGCAACTTTTCACTTAATTTTAGAAGATGAGATAGAAATTAACATATTCCCAAGAGTGACATAAATTTAACCTTTTTTCCTGGGCAAAAATAACAGAAATGTGGACTGGGATTGAACCTCTGGATGTCACTTAGTCCAACCTCCTCCTCAAAGTACCAACTCTATATTTTTCCGCTGTGATATTATTTAACCAAGCCTTGAAAACCTCACTGAAAATGATTTGACATTTTAGCTGAAGATGGAGGCTCAGAAAAGGAAAACAATATGGAGAGGGAAGATGTACCTAAGCTAAAGACCACAGCTGGCACAAAAGCAATTAGGTATAAACCAGCCATGAATAACTGCAAGTAACAAATTCAAAGGAAACTTAGACTATCAATCTGAAGAATTCAATTCTAATGCAAGTCATGGGGACCGTCTAAGTAGTTTAAGAGCAGAGGTTGTTAAATCTGTGAAGGATATTCTATGATGTGGTTGACTGCAATAGCAGGAACTGGACTCAGTGACGTGAGAGATCCTTTTCCAGCAGCATGTTCCTGCTTTGGAAATTGTGATCACCAAGTGGTATAGCAACGCAAGAAATGCAGAAGGAGGTAGAGACAAGGTAAGCTTTTGTGTTGGTTTGCTTTGATCTCGAAAACACAACCTCCAAGCTAAGTCTGCCCAGAGATACCTACCCAAGTGCTATAAATGGCCTGTCCATTCCTTTTCTTCAGTACATATACAGGCACAAGGTGGCAAAGAGTTAAAATCAGTGCTTCTTAAAGATCAATCCCAGCTCAACAGGGAAGCATTCCAAGATCAAAGAAGGGATTTTATTATTTTTTTAAGAAAGAAAGCAAATAGAGAGGGAGATGATTCTCTTTATCAGCAGGGGTGCAGGTATCCAACTTAGTAGTGACAGCAAGTGTCTCTGCTCGTGTCTTTGGATGCTAACATGTTTGGTAAAACAAATATTATTCTTCATTAGTTTGTTTATTTTGTAAGTATTTCTTTATTGGTTTTAGTTTAACAAAGATTGCATTAGAAGGAAGAAAATTATTTCCGTAATTATACTTTAATAAAAATTAATTGCTCTTAAATTACAGATAATTACTTCAGCTAACAGATAATGAAAGAGAGAGCAACAACAACAGAAACAACAGATAATCTGGAAACACAGGTTATATTTCAAAAAGGAAAGACCAAGAGTGTGCAGATTTTAATTATGATAAATGTTTTAGCATCTGACCTTCAGCTATTTGTTTTATAGATTGTTGGAGCTTATATTAACCACACAGAAGAAAGCATTTGGGTGAACTAACAGAGAAACATTGCGAAACCTAAAGAAATCAGGAGTTTCACATTCTGTATGGTAAGATATCACATTTCACGGGAGCAGTAGGCAAAAATTTTCTTAGGGCTTTTTTTAAACAAATGTTTACTGTTTGCCTCCACAATAGAAAAAAACTTCAAAATACCAAAATTTATAAAAATCCTGGACTGTTTTTTTCTTTTGAGGGAGGGAGGGGAGAATAAAAGTATTAGGGTTGTATATAGGAATAGGTGATTCCTTCTTCATTTCATTAACACTGAATTCTGTTTCAGAAACTACACCTTTCACAGGACTTGCATTTATCTTCTCTGAGCTAACCATGCATCCAGAACAAGGGCTTGTTTTGAGATATACAAATCCGTTATCAAATTCTTCAGTTTATCTTAAAATTTCTTTCTTAATTTCAGGTTCGGTCTGTCCTAAAAAGCTGAACAATGCCAGGGAACATGTTCACTCAGTGGAATATTATTATTTATGTATTGCTGCTGAACTGTCCAGATGGATCCTGGCATGCTCTAGCCCACACTGACCAGCACTGTTCCAAGTGACTTGAGAACTGTTCGGTAGTTGAAGGGACCAGACACTAGTTCCAAAAGGCAGGTATTATACTGACTATATTCTGGAGGTTAAAATAATTTCATGGGCTAAACCAATTTATTAGCGTGGACAATGGATATGGTCATAAATATTAGTTGGCACCAGCTCCAGGGATGTCATTTAGTTTACTAATATATTTGTAACCTCCATGTCAGGCATCTGTGACTCTCAGTATTTCTATTTGATTCCCTTTCTGGACAGAGAAAAGACCTGAGATCCAAAGTGAGTTGCCTACTAGAGCATCTGATTGGACCAGAAGGTGTTTCTTTCTAGAAAACCTGTCCACGCAGGTGGACGCATACTTCCAGTGGAAAGAAAACGGACTGTTGTGCTCTCCATCTGCCGCTTTTATGAAAGCTGTATTGCCAGTGCTGCCTTCATTTTCCTTTGGAAAGACAATTTGCTTCTCCCCAGGAAAATTGTAAAAGAGCAGCAAAGTAAAAGAAAAAGTAAAAAAGCAGCAGCTTCAAAGGAAACACTTGCAGTTTGGAGACTCTTTTCTTTGTAGGAGGGAAAAACATCATCTAAAAGTCTCAGGGATTGCTTTGCCTCTCTGCTCTCTAGAGAACTTGCAAGGAAGTATTGGGACTATTTTTTTGATGCCAAACGTTACCCAGCAGAGGCACAGTCTTCAAGCTGAGCCAAAGTTGTCCCTAGAACAGTCTTGAGATGTTTTGAATATGCAGTAAACCAGTACTGGACCTTAGGAAGCTGCTAATATCTTCTTCTTTAAGCTCTTAGAAAAACAGTTAAGGCTTTCTTTCTTACAGCCTGTTTTGTGATCTTTTGTACAAGCTCGAGTTGGATTCATACCTCAGTCTCACAATGCCGATTTAGACACAAAGGTCAATCTGAGGGATGAGCCTGCTGTAACCACTTGTCATTTCAGCAATTATCTTATTTTCTTGTCTGTTGGGAAGACTCCTTCAGCTGGAGGCATGTTTTGACATGAGGGAGAATAACAAAAATGTGCTAATGCTTCAGTTCAGGTGGATCGCAAAGTACTGTCTTAAAGTACAGGCCTCCCAAGTACATCATTTGTTTGACCCTACAGTTTTGCTGGCCATTTGCATGTGCGCAGCAAGTCCAACTGCCTTAAATGACATGCAGGGGGATCACACCTCCACATCGCCGAGAGCCTGGAAAGCCAGTCCCTCTGCCCGTGAGAGGCAGCGCGGCGGGCGGTGGGAATACACCACACCTGATGCCTCTAGTATCCTCACAATGCTCCTCCCTGGTGGGAGATTCCCTGTGCACTTCAAATTCTTGTATCCAGAGGAAAAAGGAAGTTAGTGCTTTCCTTCATCTCTGCAGAGTTTTTTTGCAAACGTATGTGACCCTGTTTCTACTTTTTTTTAAAATATGCATTCACAGAAAACTGCACTTTTGTGAATTGCATGCAATTTTGATAGAATTTTACCTTAAAGCTACAATAGCTAGCCATGAAATATTGAAGCATCTTACTCAAAATTGTGCTCTTGCTTATGTTTTTTCTAGATTTTACTTTGTAACCCTAAAAAAAAAAAAGAAAACTAAACAAAAAAACACCTTGTATTTTTGTGTTTATCAAAGATTGGATCTTCAATAGAACAGCAGCATGATTGATATTTTTAAACCATTTTCATCCATTTTTAAATAAAATTCCAGAAAAAATACACAGTAAATAATGTTCATTTCAAAACCTTTGAAACGGAGCTCTGAAATGTCAACATTTTAATGTTGACTTTTTCTTTTTTTTTAACCAAAATTAATTCCATTTCATTTTGCAAAAAAAAAAAAGTAGCAAGATCTATATATTCTGCCTATGTCAAAATAGAAAAAAATATTGCTAGCAAAGCAAAAGTATTGTTTTCTGTTACTCTGTGTTGAAGGAAATGGTGGTAGAGCTATGTTTCATGCTTTCATCTGGAAAGACCCTTTCAGCATCACTGAACAGATGAAAGACCAAGGTTTTTATTTACTGTTTCTCAAAAATAGTGTCAATTGTTTTGAGGAAGGCATGTAACAGGGTTTATTGGGAGAAATAGGGCCTGTTGGTAAATAAGATCTGCATTTTCTGCCAAGATCTCCCATTAATTCTGACAAAACAATCAGATTTGCATATTTTACATGTCCTTAGCTTTACATTTTTTTATGTGCCAACTGCGTGGTATCAAAGTAGTTATGCAGCTAGTCCAAAGGCTCTACAATTTATAGGACCCACTCCTGAAACAGAGAAATCTAGGGAACTTCTGTTGCTGGCTCTCCTGTGCTCTGGGAAGTTACAGAGATAATTCACTATCTTTCTTTTGCAGCAATACTTAAAGTCACTATCAATGTTTTTTTTTTTTTTATCCAATGCAAAACCAGAAAGTCTAAACATGCTAAACATGGGTAAATTAATGCTGTTTTCCAGCATTTATGGTATTAGTGCTTACTTACACAAGAACAGTAAAGGATGCTATGTTTGCATCATTTTAACTTCATAATGATTTCTTTTTTTGCCTTTGAGAATGTTGCTTTATCCAAAACAGAGATTTTCACTGAGCTGTTATGCCCTAGACACACACAAGACAACTATATTGTCTTTACTAATACTGCTTTTTATCATGATAAATTCCATGGAGTAGATGGAGGTTGGGGGTAAGTGGGGTCTTCAGTGTTTTTTTGAACTGCCCTAAATCATGTTATCTCTCTGAACCTAACTGTGATACCACGGATGGAGGAAAGTCTCTTTTCTGCTTCATGCTTAAAGATGCAGTATCCTTGTATACAGCTTGAATAAGTAAAGTGTTTTTAAATGCATACTTAAATTTAAACAGGTATGAGAGCTTACACAGGAGGGCTACAAAGATGAACAGAGAACTGGAGCACCTCTTTTATGAGGAAAGGCTGAGAGACTTGGGTCTATTTAGCCCAGAGAAGAGAAGACTGAGAGGCGATCACATCAATGCTTATAAATATCTCAAGGGCAGGTGTAAAGAGAATGGGGCCAGAATCTTTTCAGTGGTGCCTGGTGACAGGACTAGGGGCAATGGGCACAAACCGGAAAACAGTAAATTCCACCTCAACATGAGGAAAAACTTCTTTACTTTGAGGGTAGCAGAGCACTGTAACAGGCTGCCCAGAGAGGCTGTGGAGTCTTCTTCTCTGGAGATATTCAAAACCCTCCTCAAGATGATCCTGTGCAATCTGCTGTAGGTAAACCTGCTCTGGCAGGAGGGTTGGACTAGATGATCTCCGAAGGTCCCTTCCAACCCCTACCATTTTGTAATTCTGTAATGAGTTTGAGGTTTAAGCTGAAGCTTTAGTTCTTAAACCATCAAGTTCTTGAGAGGTGGGCCCATGCAAAGCTCATGAAGTTGAACCAGGACAAGAGCAAGGTCCTACAGCTGGGACACAGTAATCCCAGGCACAAATACAGCCTGAACGGAGAACGGATTGAGAGCAGCCCTGAGGAGAAGGACTTGAGGGTGTTGGTGGATGAGAAGCTCAACATGAGAGAGCAATGTGCACTGGCAACACAGAAAGCAACTGCATCATGGGCTGCATCAAAAGAAGCGTGGCCAGCAGGTCAAGGGAGGTGATAGTGCCCCTCTACTCTCTGGTGAGACCCCACCTGGAGCACTGTGTCCAGCTTTGGAGTCCTCAGTACAGGAAGGACATGGACCTGTTAGAGTGAGTCCAGAGGAAGGCCATGAAGAAGGGCTGAAGCACCTCTCCTATGAGGACAGGCTGAGACAGTTGGAGTTGTTCAGCCCAGAGAAGAGAAGGCTCTGAAGAGACCATAAAGCAGCCTTGCAGTACCTAAAGGGAGCCTACAGAAAAATGGGGAGGAACTCTTTATACAACAGTGTAGCAATAGGACAAGGGGTAATGGTTTTAAACTGAAAGAGGGCAGACTTAGATTAGATACTAGGAAGAAATTCTTTCCTGTGAGAGTGGTGAGGCACTGGAACAAGTTGCGCAGAGAAGTTGTGGATGCCTTTTCCATAGAAGTGTTCAAGACCAGGCTGGATGGGGCTTTGAGCAAGCTGGTCTGGTGGGAGTTGTCCAGGAAACTGAAAATTATTAGGTATTAAAATAAAGATGGAGAGAGAAACCTATACAAACAGGTTTTTTTTGTTGTAAAAGAAGATGAGTAACCCATATTTGATGATGGATAAATTGTTTTCATTTTAACATAGTTTGCCCTTAGAATCTACAGGGCAGCCATTGAGCTGTACTATTCTTAAACTACCAGCAAACTAAGTGCTAATCTACCATTTCCAGTCAGGGATCACGGACTACATGCAGGCCTTTATTTTTGAGCATATATGGAGTATTAGTTACTTGTAAACAGCAATTGAATACATATATTGATCATCCTTTTTATTTCATTGGCCTTGATTATTTGTTTTCTTAGAGGGCCAACACATATAAGGTCAGGCCAGATGTATTTTCTCTGTGAAGCAGATTTTCAGCCCCATCTTACTAGTAAATGTACTAATCCTGTCCTTTGGAAGCCAATAAGAGCACTTGCCCCTCTATCTAAATACTCCTATTAGCAGCCAAAGTCAATATTTAGGACACAGATTGCTGATTGGCTTATTCACATTCCTTTCTCAGGCATTCCAATCAGCTTTAGAGACACAGGAGCAGCACAACTCAAAAAAATGAAATGAATGGAGAAAAAAGGGGCTTGTTCTTAAAACAACATTTGCTAGCTGCCTCTTCAGATAAGGAAATGCACAGCACGATGTGTGTGCTGGCCAGCCTCCAAATCGCACCATGAATCCCTGGACTAGATCCCAGAATTTGAATTTGAGCAGGGGATGCCTGGAAAGGACGTGTTGCTGGCCTTCCAAGAGGAGAAACTATTCTGTTTCGGGCAAGAGGAGGTAGTGCTCAACATGAGGAAATGTGCAGGTGGTGCCTCGGGAAGGCATTTACGGCTTACAGTGGTGAAACATCAATAGGTCATCTTCCTCATCTGTTAGATCCAGCTTTCCCTACAGTATCGCAAAATACATGTACAAGGAAACTTGCTTTCTTTGCACAAATCGAGCAGGCCTCCACATGCCGAGGAATGAATGTTGGCATGCCTTCGCTGCTTTTAGGCGTCATCTACAAACAAAGCTTCAACATGCCAATGCCTGACAATCTGAGAAAGCCACCAACACTTTTAAACCACATTAAGGTTCCTTCTATTTCTTAAGAAGCTGAATGAACTGAAATGAGATGAAAAATAAGTATGCAGAGATAACAAAATTTAACTGCATTTGGTGCTGTGTAGAAGTAATAGAGCAGTTAAGGGAAGAGCAAAGCTTCTTAGCAGCTGTTACAGGAGCAGAGCAGCCAATTAAAATTCCAGCTGCAGAGAGAGAGAAACATTCAATCTGGGGTAATAATAATAATCAGGCACAGAGAATTTTAAAGGAGACACATTGCTTTTTGGTCCCAAATTAGCTGATGTTCTTAAAGGTCAACTGCAGTGGGAATGAGCAAGCAATCAGCACTCGAAACTATAGCTCCCATCTTCTCTTATGCCACTACCCAGCCTAGAGGAAGGGCCTGTGTTGATCACCGCTGAATGCCACCGAGTTCTTACCTTAGGAGCACTTTCAATATTTTTGAATAATTCTGTCCAAAAACCAGAGAATCTCCATGCCAATGAATCACAGAATTACAGAATGGCAAGGGTTGGAAGGGACATTCAGAGACCATCTAGTCCAAACCCCCTGCCAGAGCAGGTTCACCTAGAGGAGATTGCACAGGAATGCATCCAGCTGGGTTATCAATATCTCCAGAGAAGGAGACTCCACAACCTCTCTGGGCAGCCTGTTCTTATGCTCTGTCACCCTCACTGGAAAGACGTTTTTCCTCATGTTCAGATGGAACTTTCTATGTTCCAGTTTATGCCTATTGCCCGTTGTCTTGTTGCTCGACAACACTGAAAAGAGTCTGGCCCCATCCTCCTGATACCTGCCCTTTAGATATTTACAAGAGTTGATAAGAGTATCTTCTACTTTCAGCACAGAAATAAAATGCTTGAATTTGGGTTGATATGTAAAGATCCTCAGTACCTGCCATTGAGGTGATCTTTCAGCTATAGGAATTAATCTCCTGCTTCTCACTGTTAGCCACCTTGTCCTCCGTACCTCCTTCATCCTCTTTTGCAATAGCTGGCATAACTCTTAGGCTCATCTAAACTGCTGGACAAAGGAGCAACTCCAGCCCTTCCCTGACTTTATAAAACAGGACAGGGAGGATAACTTCCCCTTTCACCATCTCCCAGACAAACTATATTTTCCTTAGAAAGAAATTGATGTGATGATTTAGCCAGAGGTGTGTCACCATGGCCCATATCAGCTAGGTCACAGGCCTGGATTTTCAGGAAAGACAAACTATTGAGCGGATTAGCATCCACCACTTCATCTTGATAATATTTCAGCCACCAACACTCTATGAAACAGTTTGTAATCCACCTGACAATTCCCATCTCAAACCACCATACCATCAATGCCTGCTTCAGTGGTGATCTTTGTAAAGGAATGCACATAAATACATGTTAGAAGATGGCATAGGACAGTTTATTGCCTTTTCAGGATTAAACATTAGTATCTGTGTATGGTAGATTGCCTCCTCCCTTTCACATCAGCACTCAACAGTATTTAAATTATCTCTCTCCACTATGCTATGCTAACTATCTAGTCTATAAATTATGAGCGGACATTGACCTACATTGTTTAATATCTTTAAAATCTCAGACTGATCATGGTTGATGAGACCTATTCTAGAATTATAAAATGCTGAAAGACCTCACCAAAATCGCTTTAAACAGAAGGGGAGAAATATTGGTGGTTTTGTTTGTTTATTTGAAGCAGACAGAGAGCCGTGCAAAGAGTATTGCAGAATATCATCAGAACCAGGTAAATTACTCAAGGAATGTTAATTAAAAAGCAGTGGAACAAGGAAGAGTTCATTGTTGCGAGCAAGTATTTCTCACCTATAGGAATGTATGAAATATTTCAGGCTCTGTGAATACTGTCACACTAGTCATCTGGTAAACTGCTGTAGATGTTGTGGTGAATTTACACTACTTATGTTTCTGGACTCAGGAGAGGATTTTGCTTTCAGGGGTCTATACTTTTGCCTACAGTATATAAAGTATCCTGACAGCCTTTGCTCAAGAGACCACACTATCAGCATTTTGTTTTCCTTTCTTTCCACATCACTTTCCGTTCCACCTTGTAAGAGTAGTTTGAAGCAGCATTCAGTCCAGAATTCCCAAGCACGACTAATCATGATGGTTTTATTACTGGATTTATATTTCTGCTGGTGTAGATTGTGATTTCTGTATTTACAGTCCCATAAGAACCCACCTTTGTAAAACCCTAAATGGTGATCTTGTCTGACAAGCTTTCAACTGTTTAAAGAGCCTTCTTTCCAACATTTTCATTTTTTCTCTTCCACCATTGCAGTAATAATACTGCTTTCTGCTTCTTTAACTCAGTTAAAAAAAAAATGCAAGTATTTTTTTAATCTTTTTTATTTTCTTTCTTTCCCTTGAGGACTTGATGAATTAAATAAACTTTACAGAATCCACTTAAAATGAAAAATTAGTTTGATTCCATTTCATACATTGTTACATTAGGGATCAAGGAAGTTAAAAGTCCAGGTATTAGAGCACAAGCCTTATAAGGAGCAGCTGAGGGAACTGGGATTGTTTAGCCTGGAGAAAAGGAGGCTGAGGGGAGACCTTATCACCCTCTGCAACTACCTGAAAGAAGCTTGTAGCAAGGTGGGGCTTGGTCTCTTCTCCCAGGTAACACGAAATAAGACAAGAGGAAATGGCCTCAGGTTGTGCCAGGGAAGATTTAGTTTGGATATTAAGAAAAATCTCTTCCCAAAAGCGTTGTCAGTCATTGGAACAGGCTGCCCAGGGAAGTGGTGGGGTCACCATCCCTGGAAGTATTTAAAAGATGGATAGATGTGGTGCTGAGGGACATAGTTTAGTGGTGGTTTTGGCAGCGTTAGGTTAATAGTTGGACTCGATAATCTTAAAGGTTCCTTCCAAACTGGACGATTCTATGATTATATAATTCTATAGTAAATTTACATGCAAAAACATGCACAGAACACTTAACCATGAACTTAACAAGGATATTTGGCTTAAGCAACTTGAACTTAGATGGAGAGAAGCTCATTGTCAAAGTTCATAACAAACCAACAGGTGTCTTTCTACTAACTGTATAGTTAGGACAAACATCGTCCTCTTGTTCAGACTTGACAAGCAGACATTATTTTTGCCCTTTCCAGTTCAAGTTAATAAAATGGTGTCACAATAGAAAACTAGTCCATATTAATGAGCTTCTGAAATGTGGAGATCGTGACTGGATTTTAGGTCAAAACTACAGTTACTGCTTTTATTTCTATTTATAGATGTTTGTCAGCCTACAATTCAGCATGAGACCTTAGAAAGAAGTATAAAAAAAATTAATATGATGCCACTGTAGGAACAGGTTGAAATTAAACCAAAGCCAGGTAGTGGCACAGGAAAATGCAGAGGTAAATGGGTTAGAGATAGGACTTAGCACTTCTATTTACAGTAGCATGAGGAAAAAAACAATGGCTGCTCCTATGGGAGACACTGTTCCTTCCTTAAGTCTCCCTGGAGTCACTGCCCTCACTGAGATCCTTGTCTTCGGATGTATTGAAAGCCAGCTTTTCCATACACACTTTAGGAGAACACAACAGCAAATAGCTTGTTGAGTAGCATGGGTAAAAGAACATTCAGAACATTTTCAGCAAGTACTTGTGGACTTTCAGGTGCTTCTCAGTTACATTGCAACGAAGAATGGAGGCAAGAGAGAGGGCTGGAGAATGGCTAAACCCTGTTACAGTTTTGGTGTTATTTAGTCTAAGACATCTAAAGTCATCTTTTGAATGAGAAGAAAACATTTCAAGAGAACTCGAAAGCAGTTTACCTAAGTCTCAGAGACAGAACTAGCTGAGCTGAAGATGTGAGCTGAGTTATAAATTAACCAGTGTGTGAATATATATATGTTTGATGGCAGTTAAATCATGTAACTTCTATTAATTTGATAGAAATTTTGTCATCTGAAAATCAACTACATTCCCTGATGTCAAAGAGATGAACACTGTAAATACAGTTCCTACAGGGACCAAGATCAGACCTTATAACTCTACAAGACTTCTGTAACTCTACGAGATTTTGATGTCTTATTCAAACCACATAAAGTAAGATGGATATTCTGCAACCGGTGAATCTGTTACAGGTCCTGCCACCTGTTAGGCAGTGCACACTGTTCCCAAGTTGTCTTTCCTAGAAATCAATGGCGAGTTGCACAGCATGACCAATAACCGCGAAGGCCATGAAGACACAGATTCAGTGTAGAAATTTCCTAAGAAATTCATGGAAAGGGTAGCCTTAATTGAATAAAATGAGCTTAGTTGTTTTGTTTGTACGTAAATGGGCAGTACTCCAGAGACACTGCAGATTCTCTCTCACAATTGTTTTATACCATTATAAAGTGGTATTAACCGCTTGCTCTTAAGCGTGTTAGAACAAATGTAGATCTCCAGGCATGGATCAAGACATAGAGAATATGCCCAAAAGATTAATATGTTGAAGATGTTAGAGATATGATATCAAGGATTAACTGATTAACCCTATTGTATTTGTATTATTTCTAGAATTCCAGATAATGAAAAGCGTTAACAAAAAACAATACCAGACATTTTTCTTTATGTGTAATTATTGTAGAACTCTTTGAGATTACGTATATCACTAACAATATAAAGACAATAAAAGCAGACATGTCTCTTAATCAGTGTTATTAGGGGAATTACAGCTTCTTCAAAGAAAGTAATTATAAAGATAGACATAATCATCATGTTGTCTTATTTGTCTTTCAAAACTGTTATCAGTCATTTCTGTGCAATCCACCTATTGTATCTCTGGAAAAGTGAAGGCTGGAGTCGCATTTGGGACACAGAGTTTGGTGGAGACACATTATTTCCTCCATGTACACTTTCTGCTTTGCCTCTAGTATTTGGCTATTTGCCAAATCAAGAACCTTTATACAAAAGAATCCATTTACTTTGCCTATGTGAAGTACCATAACACAAAATTCAACCAAAAAATAGGTCTGGAGGATTAAACAAAGTAGACATGCAAAAAATGACTGAGGTCTTTCATCTTTTAGAAAATTGCTTTGAATGGCTAGAAATTATACACCAGAGAAAAGGAAAATGTGAGGTATATATTCAGCAGTCACTTCACTTTGTTCATTCATTATCAATTTAGCAGGCTTGACAACACTTTTTCATGTGATCAAATTTTGATTTGTATTGAAACTGAAAATCAATTTGCTTTGTGATGGACATTAGTTTCAGAAGAGCAAATGTAAAAGCTTCACACCTTTCATTGATGCCTGAATTAGACCAAATTAAAGGACTTGATATGCTTGATTGAGTGGTAATATGCCACTTGTCAATATTACTATAACAAGCCACACTGAAAATCACAAATTAGTAACGCTGAGAGAGCATAGGGAAAATTGCTGGAAGATATTTGGGATAATGGTATTTTGTAATGGTGTAGCAATAGGTGTGGCAAATCACATGCAATTATGCTTAATCTATGTTTAGAGCTTTGACCCAAGTTTCCATTACTTCCAAGAGGAATTCTAGAGGAAAAGTCAAGGTAAAAACAACCCACTTTCCATATCAGAGTCATCATATTTGACTAATAAAGACTTCTGCAAACAAATAGCAGCTTCAAATAACTCATTTCCTGACCAAAACTGAAATGCTGACACAGCATCAGCTAGGCCCCTAAACTGTACAACATTACGGCGAGTGAGATGGTAACAGCTCTTTTTATTCCTGTTGTTTAATAATTTCCCTTACAAGGAAGTTTTCAGTCATTTACAATTTCAGAACTTCAAGTGTTTGCGATTAAATTCTCTCCAGTGGGTTTTTTATTTTATTTGTTATTTCTACTAGATCAATGTGACTTTCTAAGTAGGAGGCCTAGGATAAATTTGATTTCTAATGACTGCTGTCCTGGGCATCTTCTAGTATTTTATGACTGACTATTCAGTCTTAATGCCATTCTCTTATTGTTACTTGGATGTAAGCACAGATAATTGCAGATTCTTAATATAGAAAATGGGGGAGATCATCCTTTGGGTGCTGCTTTGGAGTATTTCTCCAAAATNTCGTTGGGTTTTGGGGTTTTTTTGCTACGCTCCAGTATTTTAATTCCACAATATTAAATTAATTTCTCTGCACCTTATTTTTTTAGGATTTTGTAACTTTTCAGCAGACCATGGAGGAGTCTTTGGTAAGCAAATTATAGTTTCACTTTTTTTGATAGACTGTTTCTGTAAAATCTGAACAGAAACTCAGAATAAAATTATTGCTGTGGCTTTAAAATCCATAAATAGAGCTATTGGGGAAAAAAATATTTGACTTAAATGATTCATAATCACATAGGTATACTACATTTACACATTATTTATGTTTGTAGACTGACACCAATCTACATCTGACACAATAAAAAATGTTCATCTACCAAGCCTCAATTTCTTCTTTCTTCCTTGGTCCAAACGGTGTTGCAAATGAAACTCTAAAGATTGTTTTTTGATGTTTGTCACCTGACATATTTTGATAGAGAAATTGCCAGTGTCAAAATAGATTTTTTTTTAGTTTTACTCTACAAGTTCATCCAAGACATTTGAATGTCTTGGCCAGGAATGTCTCCTGCTATGATTAGATAGTGATTTTTCTACTCAGTGCCCCAAATTAAGAACCTTGAAAAGCCTCTCTATGCCGGTTTGCTTTGATCTTGCAATCATTATCGTTGTTTAAGGCATTAGTGAGCCTTCATATACACTGCACAGAATTTCTTTCATCCATTTCAAGACAAATTAATTCAGATTGGAATGTGTGCAGAGAAATCCTACTAGAAATGGTCAACTGAATGGAGAGCTTTTGTTTGGAAAGAACACTCAAAAAACCCCCACACTTGGCTTGTTTAATTCAGGAAAAAACCCACCAGAAATCAGTCTGTAAAATCATCTGGGTGATAAATGAGAGGGAGAGAGAAGAGTTAATTTAAACTAAAAAAAAAAAAAAAGGCAACAGAACAAATTAGTATGAACTACTCATGAATAAGCTTTGGCTGGATTTTACCCATCTGAAGAATTAAATCTGGGAATTGTCTTCCACCTGGATAGTAGAATAAGAATCTTAGCCACTTTCAGCTGTCTACCCTGTAAGACAGAGAATTCAGTTCTATAGCTCATAACGTCTTTTTCTTTTCTTTAAATCTTTCTTTAAGGGTTACTGTTCCCTTTGTAGGAATGCTGTCTAGCAAAAAACTTAATAAAACCCACAAGCTCTATATAGCTAATGTTCTGCACCCTACATCCCATGTTGATTAAGAATCAATCTGTATTCAGGAAAGCAGAGTTCCCTCCTCATCAGATATTGGCTCAGGTGTCCTCAGGTAAGCTAGTGAAAATGGCCCTCAAAAATATTGCTTTGGGGACTTTTTTCCTACTTTCTGCCTCCATTCCTCAGGACACATAGTGGAGAGGTCCAACATATAATCAGAGACCCCTGCTGTGTGATCTGCTTGCCAGATAACCCATTTAAACCAGTTCTCTTGATCAGGTGCCAGCTTTTTTTTCCTATTTGAACAAATCCTCTGTTCCCAGCTGCATAGGCACACCTCTGTGAATACTAAACTGTCAGGGAGGCAGAAGAACAACAGAGAGGGTTAGGGCCATGCACCTCAAAGCTAAGAAAACTGACTTTGATTAAGATAAGTAATGTCCATAATTTTACAGAGAATTCAGAAGTTGTTGCTGGGCAGATCTTCTGAATTGTCACGAAATGCATTCAGCAGCACATTTTAGGATTAGGCATTAAAGCTGGGAAGCAGGCCGTGAAGCAGAAAAATAAAGCAACCAAGCTTTGGCCACCAAAGCGCGTTTGCTTACTAAAAGAAGTACCATATTCCACTAATTGGATTTGCTGTCCTGCAATTTTCACTGCTCATGCAGTCCAATCAATACTAAATTGCAAAGAAAATCAGTTAATTCTGGCGTTTTTTCCCAGGTAATTTATCCTCGGCATAGCCGAGTTCGTTCTGTTACATTTTAGTTGTTCTTAGCACTTTGGGATCACAGTATTTAATTGTTTTCTTATGCATGTAGATCCTAGGTCGGCCTAATACTGTGCATTACTGTCAAATCAATGTTATTGAAATAGAAATAAGTAGAACTATCTGAAAAGCATTACTGTCACAGTTCGGGACAAGCTGTATTTTTTTGAACCATCCCTGTGTCCCTGCGGACATCCTTTTCAAACAAGCCCATATTATGCCCAGTTACATTCCATGAGGTACCGTCTCTGGCTGAGATGGAGTTAACTTTCCTCGCAGGAGCCCACACAGTGCTGTGCTTTGTGGCTAAAGCAATGTTGATAACACACCAGCGTTTTGGCTTTTGCAGAGCAGTGCTCGAACAGCGTCAGGGTTTTCTCTCCAAATCCCCCCCGCTAAGTGCCCTCCAAAGGGCAGTAGGTGGGGCATGGGTAAGAGGCTGGGATGGGACACAGTCAGGAGAGCTGACCCCAGGTAACCAAAGGGATATTCCATACCACAGGACAGTGTCCTCAGCAGTAAAAGCTGAGGGCGAGGAGGCGGATGCGGGTACGTTCATGGTTATGCTGTTTGTCTTCCCAAGCAACCGCTACACATACTGAGGCCCAGGGAATGGCTGGACATCTGCCTACCAATGGGAAATAGCGAATACTAAACTGCCTTTAGCTTGGCCCACGAGCTTTTCCACCTTATTTTCTGCTTCTGTCCTGTTGAGGAGGGGGAGGGAGAGAGCAATAGGCTGGAGGTCTGGCACCGGCCAAGGTAAACTCACCACAAAATTGACCCCATTTTTATAGTAACCCACAGGTTACAATCACAGAATTACAATGGTTAGAAGGATCTTCAACTAGTCCAATCCCCTTTCTCAAATCTGGTTTCCTTATGGCAGGCTGCTTATGAGCTTCTCCAATTGAGTTCTGAATGTCTAGAAGGTCAAAGATCCCTCAGCCTCTCTGGAAACTGGTTCCACTCTTTAACCACACTCATGGTGTATTTTTTTCCCTAATACTGAGTCAGGATTTCCCATCTTCCAGCTCGTGTCCGTTACCTCTTATTTTTCCCCTAAGAGTCTGGCTTTTTCTCTATTTCCTTCCATTAGGTAGTTGAGAACAGCATTAAGATCCCCCCAGAGCTATCTCTCCACAGGTTCCACACACCCAGCTACCTCAGCCTCTCCTCACAGGACCAGTGTTCCAGCCCCTGACCAAACTTGCTCCAGTTTATTGATGTCTTTCCTGTACTCGACTACGGCCCGGGTTACAACACCTCAGGGGAGACTGCACTTTCTCAGCAAGTCTGACTGTGTGACAAGTCTGACTTCAGGTACCTGCAGTTTTTCTTTTTATGACTCAGACACAAATCATACATAGATACATAACAGCCGTCTTAAAATGGAATTATTAAGCTATTGTAACAAAAGGACAGCCTTTCCTGAAAGAGCAGCTGGCATGCTCATCTATCTTAAAATCTTTTGATCTGCTGATGATAATGAAGCTAGCTGTAACTTCTTCTGGTCCCACAAGGTCCTGTGTCTCAGCTGGTTGTTCCAAGATAATTATTCTCCATGGAACAAGTGTTCATTTTTAGACCTGCAGGAGAGTTCTTTTGATCTCCTGCACGCCAGGAACTTTTCCTGTCCTGCTTCAGAGCAGTTTCTCAGCTCAGCGTTTTCACAGGCAATGGTACCCAAGTCTCTCTTGTTTCCTGTGCTCTGACTTAGCTTGAATCATTCTTTTTGTGTCTTAAAAAAGGAAATAGTCTCCTGATCTACTAAACATATACAAACATTGAGAAAACGTATCAACAATTAGTTCGGTATACTGAGTCAATTATTAGAGTAGCACTTTAAATACATCACTTGAGTCTTCCAAGCACAAGAATGGAACAAATGCTTTAAGGAATTTCTCGCATCTTCTTCTGGGTTATAAACTGGGATGAAATATTAGTATTAACTTTTACGTGAATTCCCACAATATCATGCTCCCCGAGCAGAAGACACCAAATCAGCAGTTTGTCTTTCACACAAAGGAAATGTTTTCTATGCAGCTGAGCACAGATGTAAAGGTCCTCTCTGCGCCAGGCTGTCATCTCCTCTCCCAGTCCCAAAGATGCCAGAAGGTAGCCGGGAGCCCTCTTGAGGCCAGAAGGTAAAGAAAGCAAATCACAAAACCTCCCAGCTCTGCTTCTGAAGGTGAAGGCTCAGAGCCTTCCAATAACCTGACCTGAACACTCAGACATTATTACAGAGTAGCTCCAAACTTTTCAGCCATCAAAATTTTATAAGAAAAAAAACCCCAAACGATAAAGACCTTGACCAAACATGAGGTTTCTGCTGATGTTGCTCAAAAGGCATAACTGCATTTTTTATTTTAAAATCCAATGTTTTCTCTTAAGAGTTTTGTGCTCTGCTGGCATATCTCTGTAAACACTAAAGATACCAATAACTAAATACTAAATGCTAAATATGAAATGCTAAATAGCAAATAACAAATAATGAGAATACTTTTTAAAAACCCAAAAACTTCTTTGATAATTGTTTAAAGAAAAACTGTCATTCACAGGGTGTAATTATTGAAAGGTTTTGGTGGTGGTGGAACTGTGTTTAGCAAAAAGAGTGCCCTCACAGACAAGCTTGGAACTTCCAGGTCTCACATGAAATGCTATCCTATCCAAAAAGAGGTGCTAAATGTACAAAAATGGTCTCTGAATTGAATGCAAGTTATTGTCCTTATCAGGTCAATAAAACGGACGAATTTATCAAGACAAAGGCACAAGACATTGTGACAGAGTGTTCTGAGCACCAGCACTGCTCCTCCTTGCTGAGGTAAGATGTCTATCACACAGAAATATTTTGAGCTGAATATGAAAATTCAGATATTAAGCCTTTTTAATTTCAGGAAGGCAACACAGTGCAGGCACTGTGGTCTGACCAGTAATGACTGTGTATTCAGACAGATCTGGGTGATATCTTTGATAAGTTGAATATGCTCAATTTGTCTCTGAAGAGATGAGATTGAAATGGTCTCAAACGTCAGACAGGTTATCTGCGTTTCAGGAAGCTTAGCCTGTGGGAGGACAGGAAAGAATAGAAACAATGACATAACCTTACTTGATTTTTTTGTGGACTGCTATAAAAATGAAAATGTATGCGGATACCATGAAAACACATGCAACTGAACTCTGCAGACTTAGAAAACAAGCTCATTAAATATTCTGAGATGACAATTGACTGTAGAGCTGAGTAAGAAGTCTTTTCAATGAAACAGCTTCTAATTGTGTTTCTCTGTTCACCAAAGATGCTGATTAAGTTTTCTATTGACTGTACAATGAAGATAAAATCAAAGGCACTGTATTAGCTGTAGCACTAAAAGAATATTCTGACTGATATGGTTTTGCTGCCATTTGGATCTATTGTGAACTACAGCTTCCTGCATGTCTGTAATATGAAGCAAACTTCAGAGGAGATTGCATCTTGTAAATTATTTAATGTATGTTATATAAATATTTATCTAAGGACAGGTTGCTTGCAAAATCACATGGAATAACAGAGATACTACATCGTGAATTTTAGAGTTAACTGTTATAAAACTGTTACGTTCGCTGGCTTTGCTTGGCAAAGCAGCCACCAGGGAGAACAATGTTAAATAACTTTACGTAGGACAACACTAACACTAATTCCTCACCTGAATTGTACATTCATCCACTGGAAATAAGTGAGGAGTAAATAGATCTAAGCATGCTATTAAGTCAGGATGATTATGAGTGAACAATATGACATAGCTGTTAAAAAGTAAATGTAGAAGTGTAGTCTTAGGATGCATTAGGTATTCATATACAAAGTACAAGTAAAACCTATCTGCAAGATTATCTGATACTCTTTTCACTCACATTCAAGAAAAAAGAAATCATATGGAAACAAGCATGGATAAGAGTCTTCAGTGGAGGAAAAAACCTTAAAAGAATATGCTTTGCATAAAGAAGGAGACATCATATAATTTGCTGTGATTAACTGAGAAGGAACAGAGCCAAAATGCTGCTGTAAGACCAATAGGACGTATGTATGTCTGCATGACTGCAGTTCAAGCACACCCTTCCCGTCCTGTTTTCCTCCAAAAGAGGCAATTCCCTGTTTGTGGTCTTTCTGAGTATCTAAACAAACATGTTTTTTAACTTAAGCATTCTTGTATTACTAACTTTGTTGACTTATCTGGAGGGCGGGCAGTTTGGAACAGAATGGGACATTTTGGAGAAAGATTTAAGAGGAAAAAAATAAAGTAATGAGTAGCTGTTTTAAAATAAAAATTGTAAATGCTAAGGCCATGAAATAGATCCTTTAATTTTAGTCTCTGATGCAGAATATCTTAATTTTATATCTCATTTACAAATAATGTGAAAATAATATAATTCTTTATATGTACTTTTAGTTGGTATTTTTTTGAATACACCAATATGTCAAGGTTTATGTGGAAATAATCTAATTCTAAATCTAAAGTTGATTCTCACTGCAATTGGTATTCTGATACTTCTTAAAGACAAATTGTTGTTCTCCTATTAGCAAAGTTTTATACTTTTGAAATTCTGTAGATTTTGATAACATTTTCCCAACTCACACATGCTGAAGTGAGAGGCAAAGTGCACTCTTCAAACCCTAAGAACCCTTATATATATACCATAGTACATATGCAATATGTTTACTTTTTCAGTCTTATTTATTCTAGATTTTTTTTAAATGTAAAATATGTAAAATACATAAAAGGTGTATACCTTACAATACATCCACTCATTTGAAAAAAAGGCAGAATCACAGAATTGCAGAATCACAAAATGCTTGAGTTCATCAGGTCCAATTTCCCTGCTCAAACAGGGCCACATAAACTCACAAATACATGTAGAGTCATTATTTAAATAGAGAATAGACTTACTGTTTTAAAACCATTATCCTTTCTGTAAGTCCAGGAAAAAATTGCATTTCTAATCACATAGATAGTCACAGTTAAGATTACTGATAGTCAATGGTGATCATTCAGTCAGTTCCAAATGGTCACTCAATTTACAATCAGAGAGTCACAGACTCTTTGAGGCTAGAAGGGTCTCTAGCCCAACGTCAAACCAGGGTCAGCTATGAGGTCAGACCAGGTTCCTCAGGGCTTTATCCATTCAGGTCTTTAAAACCAGCAAGGATGGAAACTGCCCAACCTCTCTGTCCAGCCTGCTCCACGGCTGGACTGTTCTCATGCAGAAAGGTTTCTCTTTATATATAGCGTGAACCTTTTGTGTTTTAACTTAGACATTGCCCCTCATCTTTCCGTCATGCACAACTGTTATCACATGCACAACTGGCTCTGTCTCCTGGTAACCTACCCAACAGGCACTGGGGCTGCCATGAGATTCCCCCAAAGCCACCTCTTCTCAAAGCTAAATAAGCCTAGTTCCCTCAGCCTTGGGAAATCCATGCTGACTGTTCCATCACTTTCTTCTCTTTCTGGTGCTGAGAAGTGTGTCCCAAAATGACTTGCTCCATGATTTTCCCAGGGACTGGGGTGAGACTGACCTCTTAGCAGTAGTACCACAGACCATTCTTTTGACAATTTTAAATCATGGGACATAGAAAAATTGCCACATATCAGTTTTTCTTACACTTCTGCATTTGGAAAATAAGCTTATTATTTGGAGATATGCAACAATTATATTTAAAATCACTATCCATCAGATCTTAAATGTGTCTATACCTCGAGTCACTGTTATGTCCTACTTTTTGTTACACAGTGCCTTAGTTTGATATAAGTCCGTAAGATGGAAAAAGCCAAAACCAAAACTTTCTAAAATAGTATTATAACCTGTATAGGATAGAGCAATTTACACCTTTTGGGTTGCTGTTAAAAAAAATATATTTATATGTCTTCTCCTCCTCCCACGTTCCAGGCAGATATTTATAGTTGCCTAAAAATGGACCCAGAGACCCTTTAAAGTCAAAGGTGAAGTCAGTAGTTGTTTTTCTAATGCTTTTGATGGATTTTGAGTTAAGTGTCAAATCAGACATGAGTTTCATTGAAAAAAGTACACAGTTTGACCTAAGAAATAAATGGCAGAGTGTTTGTTAAAGATAAGAAATGTGTTCAAGAGTTGCATTCTCTTATCATTCTCTTCCTATCCATGTTTATGTCTAAGAAATCACGGTGGGCTCAAGCTGTTAAAGAAATAGGAAGGCTAGCAACCTGTGTTAAAATGATGTTGCTCTCTTCTCTACTGTGTTCAAATTTTCTTAGGAGGAAAATATTATTCTGGTTGAACATTGCCTCTGTTCACAGTTAAATTTTCAATTACCTCATCTGGATTGCATTCATCAGCCTATCTTGTTTTCAACAACTGCCTTCTGTCTACTTACTCACAGAGTAAAAAGAAACCCAAAACCCTAATGTATCTCAAACAAAATCACATTTCAAGAGCATTACATTGCTGGTTCTCTTCAAAGAAGCAGCTATGAGAGGCAGTGACTTTTGATAGGCAAGTATTTGATCAACTGTCAAAAAGAGAAATCACATCAATACCAACCTGTCTTAATTATCTGACATGCACTGACATTTTTCACAGAACTCCAGTGAGGGATGCTGCTTTTTTTCCTAGATTTGTCCCATGCAGGCTAGCAACAATGAATCAGGAAATTTTTGTAGACAAATCTCTGCTGATCAGGTCAGTAAGCAACATGGATAAGGAAAGCATGGAAAAAACCCCACAGTGTAGACCAGGCTGTGTTTTCCTGTCTGACTTGTGATAGGGCTGGAGAACAATTTTCAGAAGGGCTGCTCAGTTTGTACAAAAAGATTACTCCTATGGGTGGTGGCTCAGAAATGACCCAGTGCTTTCTCTGGCAGCAGCGCATGACATGGTGGGTTTTGTGCTGTTGGACTCTTTCAGAATCTGATTTTCCCATGTCCCTTCTTCCCTCTCTCAAACAAAAATGTTTGAGAATCTTTTTTAAAAGTCTTGTGTCCCAACAGCAACTGTTGAACAGAATAGCCTCAGAACAACCATGAGAAGTGGCTTTTTCATTAAAACAACTGCAATTCCCTGCTACTTGTACAAGTTTATTATTCCACTATTGATGTTGGCCAAGATCCAGGCCCATTGTACCATTTTACAAAGTGTGCTACAAAGTGGTTTCGCTGCTACAATAAAGTGCATCTGTCACCCCAATTATGCAAAGCAAGTGGTTGACTGCAAAACTACATCAAAAACTGAATTAGGATTTTTCATCCATTTATACAAGGAATGCCAAAACAAAATATACATTTATTTTGTAGTGACAGTACTATATTACCACTACTACAGGAAATTAGACCCTTGTGTCTGTATCAGAATGCAATTATCATAACATAAAAACCATTTTTATTATTTTGGCCAATACGTCAGTTGCTGTTAACAATGTCACGCAGAATGAGATATAGCTTATTGAAAGCCATATCTAAAAATAAGTCCAAAAGAATCTTATTGCCCTACTAATTTTATCAAAGGGACAAATTCTGGTCCCCTTTTTCAAGCTGGATAAAAATATGTTCCATGGATATCAACAGAATCTGATATCAACAAAACTCCTTGGGGCTTAAAGAGCTACTCATTGTGATGGGATTCAAATCTATCTTTCTATAAACCCTTCAATTAAGTTCTTGCCTGCACCACAAACACCTACATTTTGGTGAGGATCCAGTGAAGTCAGATGGAAGTTGGAGTTCATTCTCAGTGCAACACACAAGCCAGAGAATATTTCAGAATTCTTTGGTACTTGCTGGATTTTTGAGGTATTGAATAAGGAGGTTGTGGAATCTCCATCATCAAAGATATTTGAGAATAGGTTAGATAAATCTTTTTGGAAAGAGAGAAAGATATTTTATCTGGTCTTGGGACAGGCTGATGGACAAGATGAACTCTTGAGGTCACTTTTAGCCCCAGTGTTTAAGATTCCATGACATGTGACAAAAGGCCATAGCTGTATGTCATTCACATCACTAAAATCTGAATCAAACCTCAAGTTTCATCCTGAATGACTAGCCTGAAGAAAAATGTGACATTTTGTTTTGCAATTGCAGGACTAGTTTTGCCGTATACTTTTGAAAAAGAGGAATACTTCCTCATCTTCACCAGAGTATAATTTATGAAACTCAGAATTTTTTTAGATATTTTGGACATATTTTCAGCAGCTCTTTAAGTAGAACTTCAATAATCTCCCTGTCACAAATTCAGATTATGATCGTTTTCTCTTTCAATATCCATATCAACTGGATTCATATCAATAAAAATGCCATTTAAATATCTTTTCCCGAGGCAACAGGAAATACAGGAAAAAAAGAGATTGTAATAGTTAGCATAGGAAGAGCCACTTCAAATAGCATAACTTTTGGCATTACCTCTAGGTGTATATTTCATTAATCTGAATTAAAAACCTAAAATCTCCATAAAGTAGATGAGGTGGTACAGTGATGATTTCGCAGCATCTGTACACTGTGTGGAAAATCTTCAGGTTCTGAAACACATGCATCTGTAATGCTGGCTCCCAGAGCTATTTCCAGCTCTGGGATTTTCTGGCCAGAAAGAGTTGTTGGATTTAAGACTGTACACTGTCATCTGGATGATTCATACCTTTGTAAAGGATTTTTTGCCCATCTATACAAGATGTACCTAACAATACTTGAATAGTGCTAGATTTTTTGTCAGGAACTGAGACATAGGGTATGTAATTACACTCTATGTATGTCCTCCTATATCTGAAACCATTTGAAACCACAATTTTTTTTCTTCCTGCCTGTGTTATTACCCTAAAAATGAATCCAGCAGTGAGTCCACATATTTACTAGGTATGCTTCACTTCTCATGAGGGAATGTACAGCCAAGATTATAATTTCATGAAGGTGAGACAGAATAGTCCTGGGTTCTGGTTTCCACTTCTGAAGCTGCTTATTCATCTGGCTTTGAAAAATTCCTTGACGCTATCTTTCAGCAGTGCTGAAACACAGCCCCAGGATTTTCCCCTTCCAGTAAATTTACAGATTTTAAGTAAGCACTGATTTGAAGATGACTTCTTGCTCACTTGCTCCCTTCAGTACCTACAAACTTTGCACTTTTTGCTATATCGTGTTACAGCTACAACAGAAAGGCTGAGGAAAATGTCTTTCTCAGCATAGTCTTTAGTTTGGCAGAAAAAGATGTTTTTATAGGGGGTAGAAAGCACATTTTGGATTCCCTAATGCTCAAGAGGTCAGTGAATGCAGCTCTCTAATTTCTCACACAAATAAAAAAAAAATTAAATAGTATAAGATTGACTTTCTCCACCTTTACTCACAGTTCTCCTTACTATCACTGGGCAGCACTGCTTTCCCTAACTGTGCTTTTAAATGAATACAACCACATTGCATGTTTACTGCTGAATTCAATATAGTGATTGTTTTTAGGGTTTATTCTGAGCATTCTTATTCCCCAGGCACTGAAATTCCTACTTTTGTGAATACTGAATAAGCCCAAATATTAAATAGAAGGCAGGATACTGATAAGGGAGGTTGCCCTGGGGTATTTCACCATCTAATCTTTAACTCTTATATGCTTGGGCATTTATCTGGGTAGACATAGGTTTTCTGTGAATATAATTTTTGGGCTCACATTCTTAAATTCCATCAAAGTTGCACTCTAGTTGCCCAAGTACATTTTTCAGATGCAGTGGTTTGCCAGGTAAATACGAAATGCAAATTAAAGACACAAATACTGGGATTGGGAAACCCATGCTAAAAATACAATAAGACTATTAAAATGTATCATAAATATCAGCGAATATCTCACTTACTATATTTTAGAATGTAATATGGACATGACAGTTGTCAAGCCACAGATTCTGCCAGTCACACGTCCACTGTTATTACAGACTCATCTATATCCCTGAGTATTTCTGGCTTCCTGGATTTCTAGCACACGGAATATTAAAATAGAAATGTTCAAAATTTGGGACATTTATTAAAATTATCTACAAATCCTAAACTTTGATTTCTTGCTTTTTTGGTTATGTCCATATGACCCTTATACTAAGATGTAATAAGGGTGATCTTGCATGTTGAGGAAAAATAGCACATATTTCAGAAAGTATTACTTTAGGAATCATCTCCTGGAAGATGTTATCCTTTGGAAAAAAAGGAAAATAACTTTAGCCCCAGTGAAACAGGCATCCAGGCTTATCTTACCAGGCTTTATGCTCAGCTTTCGAAAAAAGCAATGTTGCAGCTGATAACAAGCATTTTTCTGGTTAGCGGTTTCCAAACATTTACAGCAGTACATAGTGTCTTCTCTAAATTAACTTTGTTACAAGGAAGGGAGAAAACTGGAGAACAAGAAAACTTGCAAGCAAACCTCCAAATGACCACTTAGTCTGAGTGAAGTATGAGACATGATCAAGCAACAGCAAAGGTCATAGACATTTCAGGCATTTTAGAGATCACTGACATCTGGCTACTGACATAACGAATGAAGTGGCTGTATAAACCTATCAGGCATCAATGTAAAACTCCTGCTGTGTGCCTCAATACCAGTCCCAGCCCCACAGTCTCTGTTTGTATTACTTGGATTTAACAGCAGTGATAGCTGTAGTCATCTGATCTGATGGTCAATATTAAATATAGATGTCCTTTTCATCTGGGAATTAATACATGGAAGAAATACTTCATGATGCAAACAAAAGACCATTAAATTTGATGAATGTGCTTTTTGAAAAGATGGTTTTTTTTAATAGATAGCTATGGAAACTTGCTATAACCAAGAGAGAGACTGCTGAGTGAGAAGACAGGCACTAGTTTTCCAAGTGTTTTGCAGAAGACTAATGTTCTCCAATAGAGAAGTCCCTGAACTACCTCATTCCTCCATCATCATGAAGTCTTTCATGCTTAAAGGTAGGGATATCTATGAGTTTAGTTTGCCTCACCTCAAAAAAATCTTGGCCAAAGTGCTGCAGCTTAGACACTTAAACCAGAAAAGATTGAAGCCATACAGGTTCGAAAATTTTTAATTACTTCTCTTTTTTGAGTGAAGGAAAAATTGAATGTAAAATATTCAAGACAGCTAATAAATCTGACTCATAAGTTTATTATTTCCTTATCCAGGAAGAAATTTTAAATGAAAAAGAAAACAGAAAAAAGAAGATGGGTTCTAAATGTCCTTATATTCCTTCAAGCTATACTCCTTGTTCCTAAAATATATTTCTACCCTATTATATTCCCACATATTGGATAAAAGCAGATTATTTTAAAAAAACAAGCAAATAATATTTCTGCATTTTTTAGAACTCAATTAAGATTCAAAAGGATAGCATGGAATTTATTTGGTTGTTAAAAGGCCAATTGAACAGGGCATTCCAAATATTCAAGCCAACAACAGAATATACAGGTCTTAGGTAGGCCAAAATTGTTCATGTCAAACCTTTTGATACAAAATTTTGTTCCAACAATGTGAGTTACAAAACAAAAAAATCATAGTCCATCAATTTGTGAACAGGACCAGACCAGTTTTGACAAATACATTACTCATAGCAAACTGTTAATTCAGATTCTGTCTTGAAGTGCCACATCAGTAGTCAGTCAGTTCTGCAACCATATTGGATGCCACAGCAAGACTTTTATGTTTATTTTGCCGTATAACTTCTTATTTCTTTTGATTGTACAGAAAAAAGGCATTACGTGATAATGCAGTCGAATATTTACAAATAATTTATAACACAGGAAAAAAATATCTTCCTTTTTCATCAGTGATTTCATATTTCTTTACAAGACAGATTCTCCTCTCATTTTTTTTCACTGCAGATTCATGGTTCTCCTTTCCTAGATTGAAATATTGAAGGAAACAAAAGCTTACATTACAATTTGAGTAGGGTCAGATCTCCCTTTTATTGAAACAGTCTTTCTGAAACATTTGATTGCAGTGTGATACTTATCAAACTATAATTATCCACAGGGAAGAACATCCTACGTAGCACTTTCTAAATGCAGGTTGCTTAGGTAAGAGCATTAATGACAGTATCAGCAGCAAAAGCTCCTGGCACCGTACTAGGATGGGTACATGCACAGAAGGAGACATTTGGCTGCTCAAACAGGATTTATGCGTATCTTTGGAGTAGCTTGCATATTGCTAGTGGGATGCTTATCACAGCTTGAGAACTCTGGCCCAGACCCATCTTTATATTTGGATAACACTGGTGTAAGAGTCACTTTAGTCATGTCATGAGACAGAGGCAAAGGCTGTGTCTCTGATGCCTGGCACCTGACTGGGTATTCAGAGCTCTTGCCCAGTGCAAGAGCAGTGTGGGAGCTTAAAACATCTCTGCTGAGCTGAATAAATGAATCGTTCTGGACCAGGTGTGCACCCCCATGGCTATGGATATGGCAAAGGGGAGGCTTGTATTAGTCAGTGAAATATTTGTGGCATAAATATGCAAATCTACCCTACTATGGGGAAAAATTAATAGAGGTGATAACGATCATCGTCTTAGTTGTTCGTCTTAGTTGCTTAAAAAAAATCTTGAGTGGGATTGTTATTGCATTTTAATTGCTATTTACAAGTTTTATTGATTTTACGCTGACATGCATAGAAGACAAAGTAGATATACTGTAACTGCTAACATTTAAAACAAAAAATAATGGTTGTTAGGTGCAAACTAGGGTATATTTCAGCATATCAGGAGATTTCTTTTTTAATTATTTTTTGTCTTAGGCATGTTCAGAGGTCATTCAATGCTTTCTAAATTTGCAAGCTTATTGCAGACCAGTCGAAGGTTATATAACACTCAAAACATAATTGTTCTGTGTACAATATTAGCTAACAAGTAATTATTACTCCTAGCTGTTCCCAGCTGGTAATATGCTTAGAAAATTCATACATTTGGACTTGTCAGTTTAGGTTAAATTATTTGAGAAAACGCCTGACTTAAGAGAGTGCCAAAAGAGAATGCTTCAGATATAAATGATTGTATAGGATGTGCTGCTCTTAAAATGGAATAATTTAAAATGTAAATATTTCTAAATTCACAATTCCCATGTTAATTTGTCCTAATATGGATTTGAGAAAACATTACATTGATAACATTTTGATAAAGTACTGCAAGCTCAACTCTGGGAGCACATGCCAGGTGGCAGAAGAGTTACATGGCTTGCATCTATTTTTAACTAAATTACTACTTTGAAGTCAATAATTGTACAGCCATCTTGGATACCAAAGGAAGACTTTTCTACCATCTAATCATGCTTAATATCCACTTACTTTCAAAATAATGGAAGCTTTTTCATATACGCTGTACTGCCTTCAAAGAAGACTTCCTTCAGTACATTGCATAATGTTGTTTGGATTTTTATCCTTGAGTTTTAAAAGTGTTAGGGCCCTATTTTTCTAACTCCTGCATTACAAAAAAAACCAAACCCTAATCAATAACCAGCTAGGAAATTAGAAGTACTTTCTAAATACCAAAGAAAGAAGGATTTTCAAGATGCCAAAAAAGAGCAGGAGCCTAGTAACTTGAACCCCTGATGTTCTGTAGACACTAAAAAATCACCAGAGCAGGAACTTGAGAATTGAGTTGTTAAAATGATTAAGGTGACATTTTTGCGAAAGATCCAGGACTGATTTTAGGCCAGAACACATAGCTCAGAAGAAGTAGAAGCTGTCATGACTCTAGTGATTTGAGAGGCCTTTCAGCTTTGGGATGTTTAATGGGATCAACCATCACTGCAGCAGAACAGGTAGTGCCAGAGAATAATCCACGTTAGTGCTCTGAGGCCCCAGATCTCCCCAGGAGTTCCACAGCTCAGGACAACTACCTGTATGTCCCTCAGTGCCTTTACACCTCAAAGCCAGGGCTTGTAATGGCCCTTTGTCATTCTTCCACTAGCTAATTTCACCAGGATTTTAAAGCATGTTATATTTGTTTGGATTTTTTACCAAGATAAATAGGACTGGACCAATAGGCTAAGAAGTAACCTTAACAATTTTGCCACAAAATATGTGATCATATGACATCATTGTAGCGTACGGTGTCATTTCTCCAGAAGTAAACCTGAGAAAGGTGCAAAGCCAATAAGAACACTAAATTTATGTGTACTCATAATCTTTTTCATTCTTCTAGTACATGCTGAGTTGCATAGTGTCTTGAAATTATATGAGTTAATTTTAGCAAGTACTTTTTCTGCACCAGAAAAACTCTCCTTGCTAGTGTTGTTTATTGTCCCAAAACACCTTTGCTTCATCAGTTCTCCCCCTGTGACCTCAGAAATACTAATTGTTGTACTATAACTCTGTGATTTTTCCAGCCCTACCCACAAAGAATTTTGGGGTTTTTGAATGCCCTTGTGTCACATAATTCTCCTTCACATTAAGTTTCAGAAAAATGAAAAATCTCAACTACCATTTAGGGCAGTATCTTGAATAACTTCATCCTAACAAAACCTGTCATTTTAGCATACACGTAAGTACAGTATCAAAGTATTTTTCCTGCTGAATTTGCTTTCTCAGCCTTTAGAGACTTCACTTTTATTCAGAAAAAGAATGGAGTCAGCTGAACTATAAAAACTGCTCAGCTTTCATGGGCAGGTTGATGCAAACCTGGTAAGCAGCCTTTATCTAAGATGTTCTGTTGTTACAAAAAAAAAACAAAACCAAAAAATCCAAACCAAACAAAAAAACCCCAAAAACTTTTTCTCTGAGACATTTCCACTTGTTTTTATTCTTAAAAATGACAAAATATGCATTTAGTTCACACTGTACATACTGGTCTGTAGAAGTATATATGCTCCTGTATATCTTGTTTGGAATAACATTGTAGTAGTTCTATACCCATTCTTTAAGTTCTTCTTAGTTCCACTGGGTTGAGCTTTAAAGTCTTTTTTCCTTGATGTACCTCCTAGTTCTTGGTTCTTGTTAAAAGAGTCTTAAAAATACTGTGGTAGAGCCATTATACCACAGAAAGGCTCTAATATACCAAGGGATATGGGAGTTACTGATCCACTCATTTTCCTAGGTACCCTCAAATTATTTGCGCCCTTTGCTTTATTTCCTCCTTTAAAACATGACCAATGATAATGTCACATCCACCTGGCTAACCTTTAGAGCCTTTTTCTAAGGATGGTCATGATTTATTTCCTGTAGTAGTCACCAAACTATTCTTCTAGTGCCTTATCTATAATTGAACCATGCTGTCACCTACTCCTCTCCCTTTCAGAAATGATCTCCGAAGGAATATGTGTGAAGGAGAATTGTATGACTGCACTTTTACCCAGTTCTGATCCTGAACAGAGATGTCTATTTTTTCTGCATCCTCTAGGTCCTTGAATTCAGCCAGTTGAGCTATGTACAGTTTATAAATTATTGTACAGCTTACTGTACAAAAGTAACACCATTATCAGCAGATAAGTAGATCCAGCTACTTAGGTCCACATAAAATGTTTAAGTTCCTTCTTTACGGCAGAAAATTATTTTTAGTGAAATCAATACAAGGCGTTTGTAATGGGATCTTCATCCTCTTTTAAATTCACTGCTATGCATAGAGTTTGCTGGAGTCAGTCTCTGATAAGGCTATCCCATAAATAGCTGACAGGCAAGAGACAATTTCTATCAATACGGAATTTGTAAAGGGCAGCCAGAGAGTCACTGAAGCCAGGAATGGAAGAAGATTTGAAGCTTTTAGCTACCTGAAAAATTTTATATCCTTAGTGAAACCAGTGAATCTAACACTGGTTCACTAACAACGGTGGAAGGTGATGCCTCAGCACAGTATCACTGAACAAGCAATATGTCCTTACTCAAAATGTCCTCTGAAGATTAGAAATCTAAGAAGCATAAGATGGCAATCTATGTGGCAAAGCATGGAGCACATTTTGCTGAGGAAACTTGCAAGTCCTGGTGGTGTAGTTTGTAAACCCACATTCACACTGACAAAATCTTACTTATGTAACTGATCATACCCATCCCATCTACTTTACTAACAAGCTGGCCTTGAGTTTAGAGCCAATGGAAAAGTTTTTCTGGAATGATTAAAACTTCTAAAGACACAGCTTATTTTCACTGGACGAAAGAAACTTTAAATGAGTACAGGACTCTATTTTGGCAACATACAGTTTTTCCGAACAAGCACTTTTTCACTTAGGCTTGGTTTCACATACTATATTTTTAGCCAAGTTTGTAACATAATTATGTGACAGGAACACAATTAGGTATTTCACTTAAAAGGGGCAGCTGTTAGTTCAATACAAGGTTTCCTCAACAAGTGTTAATGTTACTAAGGGCAGAAGATTTCGTTTAAAAGTTAAGAGCAAGGAAGATACATGACAGGAAGGGAGTTTTTTCAATGCTTTGAATCATTTATTTGAGGTTTACCCATATAACTGTATCTGCTTCACTCATGTCACATACCAAAGCACATCCCCTGTCCAGCATTTGCGGGTGCCATTCAGATCTCTAGTGCAGTATACTATGAATATTTTCTAAAGTTAATGAAGCATTCTTCTCCTTCCACAGCAGAAAACTATTCTGGTACTAAGAAAAGGGAAATGCATTCAGTCAAATGTTTAGAGCTTTCAGCTGAATCAGTTGTTAAATAAGCATAATCTGTAGTTTTCACTCTCTGTTGGTTGTTCTAACTTAAAAAACAACCAACCCATCATAGTGCTTGGAGAAAATACACAGTGGAAAGCCCAGGGATGGTGCCAGAAGCTGCTTTTGGTTCTGAAGTAGATTCAGAAGTTGCCTTCTGGATTTTCAATATGTGTGACAAAAGAGAGAGTTGGAGACTCCAGCAGGCTGGATTCTTTTAGCTACAACTAAAAAGGGATCTGAGTCACTTTGTACTATTTTGACTTTGTGAAACCTGTAGCATGCTGTCAACCTACACAGAAGTCCAGCCTTTCATCTGAGTAAATCTAGCTGCAGCAAATGAGCTAAGTCAAGGTCACAATGTAGAGGAGAAGTCTTGTCTTCAAGGTCCTGTACGGAGCCTCTCTTTGGAAGCACACAGAAGATTCCTCTTGTGCTACACAGTACATACAAACAAGGGGTAAAGTAATACATGAGGGTTATTGTTAACATCTGTAAAGGTGTTACAATTACAGAACATTTCACACAGTACCATCAGCAGCCACCTTTTAGCTATAAAGCTGCCGCAGGCTGGTTTTGAACTTCTGACCCACCCACCAAAATGCCCCTTAGTGTATTTACATCTACATGAGCTGCTAAGAAAGGGCCATTGGCATAGGCATTAGTGCTGAAATATGGCATGCCCTTCACTTTTAGGAATGGGTCATGTCACACTGACAGCCTACAGGGCAGGGGTGACAAGTCAACCAAAAAGGACAGTGATAGAAATAAACATAATGTAAAAGTTACATGAAGAAGTTTTTTTTTGGCTTCAGAAAAACAAGAGGGAAACTGAATGTGGACATAGGAGTAGTGACCACAGGCAGGGAGCTGTTTATGTGCTGTTCTTCAACAGCTTTCATTACCATTTCAGAAACTCACTGCTGTGTTTGCCCACCAAAAAGATGATCTCTGCGTCCTAAAACCTTAGTGTCGGCAGCTGAGTCAGTGCATTGCCAGGGAGGGAAAGGAATGGAAATAGTAGGACCACAGTGAGCGGCTTGAGGCACAAGCTTAGGAAAGGGAAGACGTCTACCAACACCCTTGAGATGTATGTTTTTACTAGTAACAGGAGCTGAGGAGAATAGCAGTCCAGGAAGGGAATTTTGACAGCAATGACGTAAAGGAAAGGCACTGGACAGTGTTGTTATAAAGCAGTGTGCGACAGAACAGAGAGAGCTCTCCTGGCATGAAGGAAGCTGCACTCAACTCAGTTTGCAATTCAAACACCAGGAGACTGCAGCTATGTTTACTCTTTGGGACGTGGCCTGTTCTGTGGGCCTGAAAACTAGTGGCACGGTATAACGTATGTCTGCATGGCCCACGCAATCTCCCAAACCGTGGCCAAGGATGGCCTATGACAGAACAAGCTGGCACAAGCCAGAATTGTGCCAGGGAGCTTATGAATAATGACACACCAGTGCTCAAATTGTGCCTTGGTGTGGTGATTTTATTTACTACAGAAGCAGTTTGTAGGACTGTCTTAGAGAGTAGGAGGCACAACTCTACTATGTTATGCAAGACAACATTACTGCTATGACAGGGCAATATGACATCTGAATATAAGTATGAAATTCATTTGCAAGTGAAACCATAGCTGAACTACTTGAGGTGTCTGAAAACTTATGGGAATAAATTCCTTTATGCATGTGAAAAATAATCCCTAACACTGGATGCCACATGAGTGGTAAATACCAGACCACTACAGAAAAGGACTATGTCATTCCCATAACACGGGAATTTGTCATTGCATAGTTGTCTGGAAGAGCCACTAGTTGGGCTTAATTGTTTGATATATTATGAATGTAAAATATTACAAATTATAGAGTAAAAACATTCCTGTAAATTTCTGGAATTATTATATGGGGACACGGTAATTTTCTATTGAATTGAAGTGGTAAATTCAGGCTTGCAATTGGTTTATGCTTGTTGAGAAAATTTGTGGCATCTTTCAGGAAGGTATGATGATAGCATGCTTTTCTGGGAATGCAGAAGGGCTGTATCATTCCAATGCATCACTGAGAATTGACTCTGAATTTTCAAACAGTTTACTAAACTAGAGGAGATTATCCCTTGTTCTGACCATGACTAAATGGAAAAAGTGAGAAAACAGTAACAATCTCTCTATCAGAGGGCATCCAAGAGAAGCTCAAGCAGATTTTGGTGAGTTTGTTTATGGGAATGTGGACGCTACTTCTTGAAGTACAAGAGATGCATCAGTAGAAGTCAATCCATCTTACCATTTCACCAGCACAATTTCCAAGATGAATGAAACGGCACATCACAAGATGATGATGAACTACAAGCAAGACAGTACTCCTGCCTTACAGCAATTCAAAGCAAGACATATTACTTTTTTGGACCCATGGTGACTGTTTGAAGATTATATATTCTTTGAGGGTCAGGTAAGCCCACAGCAGTTCTTAATTCCCGGCAATGTTAATTACTAGTTATTACCCACAGATGGGTAAGTAATGACGCTGTGAAGAAGAGAAGCTGTCAGCTATCCTTATGGGAAAAGCTTTACTGACGTCAAGCTAAGGAACAAGAAGGCCCGTAGCTGCCTCGGTCAGTTTGTGTTCAGGAGAAGCCACAGCCACCCCAGCAGTACACTGCTGTACACAGTTAGCAACCTCTCCCTTTCAATAGCTGCAGCTGATATGCTCAGATACGAAGAACAGTATCACAGTTGGTTATTACAGCTAATAGAAGAGTAAGGTAAAAGTTTGAAAACACACAAAGTCGTCATCCTAACTGGTTACCTCTCTTACATAAGGGTCAGCTATACTTACCTCAGTCCTTCTAAAAACTTCCAGTGAAAGAAATGTGCTGGTGTCTGTAGGCAGTCTGTTCCACTGTTTCATCGGGTTTACTGATATCCAACTCTCATATTTCATTCTACAATTTAGTAAAACGTGGGTTTTTTTAATAAAATTGTCCTATTCATCAGTCTCTGACTGCTTGTGATAGTCCACCCAGATGGAGACCCTGAGGTTATGCAACAGATCCTTGTAGGGTGAAAGAGAGGATGACACTGCATCAAACCCTAATTATTCCTTGAATCCTGGACAGATCTTAGCTTTTGTGAATCAGGCCAAATGCTACAAATTGTTCACAACTGGTAACTCAATTATTTCTTGCTTGTTTTTAAATACCATGCATTTAACCAGGTGTTCAGCAAAAATGTTACTAATTCCAGTATTGCAAATGACCTTCGTACTCCTAAGTATAAAGGTCAGACCTTCCTGTTTCTGCATGGACCTCAAAATTCTGGAATTTTTCTATATACTTCTACTTACATTAAGTTAATTATATTACTTATAGAAATGATGGTGTTGCTCTAAGATATGTTAATGCTGTCTATGGTGCTCGCCTCCATGGTTGTTTACAGACTATATTTAAGCTTATGCCAAAAACCCTTAGGAAGTCAGTAAAACTGCTTCCACTTGCATTATTTGCCAACTTGTCTAAAATTAATCTGAGTAGAATTTACATGGACTAAAAAATGGAAGGGAATAAGTATAAACGTTAAATGAAACAATTAAAGTAAAAAGGTACCTGAGATTTCTAATCGCATACAGAGATGTGCAAGCAAGAAGCAGTTTTGTCTGAAGACAGAGATCAATTTGCCACATGTGAATGTCTCAGATTTGGCATGGATATACATATCTGGGCAAATAAATAGATGCTTATCTGATTTTCAGAACTATTGAGCATGCGCAGTCCCTATTGATTCTCTGAGAGCTAAATAGATTTGATATTTCAAAGAGATGAGAATAAATTTGTATTCAGTGTTTATACAGTTTAGTAATATTATATACTATTTGTACTGCTAAATTTATTATTTTAGCATCATCAGAAGTGATTTAAATGAGACTTCCTCGCACACAGTCCCGTAGGCACTAGTGTGTTGCACTATCCCAACATAACTCCATTTAAACAACTTTGTATTTGAATACTTCCTTGGTTCCTTCATATTTATTGTAGGGTTGCATCTAGGGTTCCTACTGGGTGAACACGGAGCAGGATCACTGACATGATAAACTTGGCGTTTGCTCTTAAGACCTTTGTTTTATGGCACAGTTCTAGAGGACGCTAAATTGATGACACTTTATATTACAGGCTTTACTCACAGTGAGCACCTGAAGGGCTATCTGTGTAAGGACTGAAGAAGCTGGTTTTATAAGCACTAGCACTTTCAGTGCTACTAAAAAGAAGGAAATAATAGAATAAAAATCCTAGCAAAAAACACCTGACAACAACCCGAGAGCAACATTTCATTCCAGTAGTTATCCAGAAATCTGATTTACTTTGCTTTGTGTCAGGCACTTAGCATTATTGTTGCAGTTAAGGGAACTTTATGAGAGTGATTAAAATAAAACTTCTTGGAGGAGAGGTACCACGAGAGACTGCAACATCACCCATGAAGTCATTTATCTACTGTGCAAACAACGGTCTCTTGCTTTATTAAACATCTCTGTACAAGCTCCACTTGATGTCTGGGGCCAGTTATTCACCTGGCACAGTTCCATTGAAATCAATGGACCCATATTGATTTACGCAAGCTGAAAATCTAAACCTCTGAGTTTATTACAGCATCACTAAAAGGGGTGATTAATTGTAGCATAGCATCACAATATGATAATAATGCTCAGAAACCTCTCCAGAGTGGAATAGAAATATGTTATGTCTTCCTGCAAAGCATTTGTTTCATGCAGGCTACCTCTTTTAGTTGTGTGGGTTTTTTTTAATTTTTAAAATATAGATGGTAATCTTGTTACCATCTCAGGTTTACCCTGCAAAACACACCGTGACAAGGTAGTAGTATGTAATTGCTGAAATCCTGATTGCCACTGGGCCCCTGGTGCATAGTGGTCCTCTTGAAGAAAAGTATGTGTTCTCCATTTGACAATGTCCTGTAGTAGATGTGGCCTTCCTGTCCTGCAGGACAGTTGAGTCTGAGCCCTGCATGCACCCCCAGTCTCAACCTCTGCCCCCCACCCAGGGGCTAGCTGCCTGGGCTGGTGGCCAGCCCTGATACAGCCCAGCTGCCTAAGCTGGGATCAGGCTGCTGGGAAAAAAGCTGTGCAAGAGAGCCATGAGATGCGCTGTCAGAGTCTCCCCTTGCTTTATTCGTGCATCTTAGCTGTAGCTGTTGCCATTGTTCTTGGCCTGAGCCATGTTGGAGGTATTCCTGTGCCTGGCCCTTGTCCTGACCTGTTGACTTGGCCTCAGACATGTCTCGTCACAGGGGACTTGCCTGGGCTGTGACTGACCCTGGTTACCATCACCAGAGCTGCCCTGCTCTCTTTGCTCGGGCACAGTGGGACTGTGCCCTTGCTGGTGAAGGCACTGCCCGGCCACCTTGCTGTCACCTCTGGCTGGCCTTCCCTGGGGAGCAGCCAGCTCCTGTTGCTTTCTGGGAAGATGAACCCTTAACTCTTCACATATGCTGCTATTGGCAGGAGGCATAAGTGAAAGACCTAATGCTGTCGGATTTGAAAAACAAAGATAATGCAATGTGCTTTACAGAACCATTCTTGTTTAATATTAAATTTAGCAGGAATGATAAAAATTGAGCCTCTTTTTTTTTTGGTTTTGTGACACAAATCTTCTGTTTACTGAGAGCTTATAATCTGAGAAGCCAAATGGCAGATAGAAAATTACATCCAGAGCACCGCAGCCTAAGCAAAACATTTCTCTGTATTTGCTTAATTTTAATAATAGAAGTGAGTATTATGACATCTCCCAAGCCATAGACCTGTCAGCTGTCCATGCAGAAGTGTGAGACATACTCAAGGTTTGACCCCAGCCTAAGGTCTCCTGCAGAGTCCCTGTAGCCCACACAGGTCTGATGCAGTGTCCTCTCTCTTTTCCCCACTGGGAGACACCAAGTGTGAAGATGCAAAGGGGCAGAGGAGTCTGGGTCCTGCGCTGTAGGAGAGGTTGAGCCTCTTTGTCAGGAAGTGTAGTGACAGGACAAGGGGTAACAGTTTTGAATTGGAAGAGGGGAGATTTAGATTAGATACCAGAAAGAAATTATTTCCTCTGAGGGTGGTGAGGCTCTGAAACAGGTTGCCCAGGGGAAGTTGTGGCTGCTCCATCCCTGGAGGTGTTCAAGGCCAGGCTGGATGGGGCTTTGAGCAACCTGGTCTGGTGGGAGGTGTCCCTGCCCATGGCAGGGGGGTTGGAACTTGATGATCTTTAAGGTCCCTTCCAACTCTAACTAACCTATGATTCTATGATTCTTTATGAAGTGTCCCATGCCGAAATTGCAGCAGAGGACGTGCTTACCCCGCCGCAGTCTCATACCATTGCTCCTCTCCCATCACAAACTTGGCATGGGGAAATAAGCTGAGCTGTTGCAGAGAGGCAGGGATACATCCATCACAGGATCCACCTTGCTGAGTCTCACGGGCCAGGTCAGAGAAAAAGCGGAGGTAAAAAGTCTGAATCAAGCCATCCTTGACTGGCTCATTTCCTAATTCCCTGCTTCGTGGCAGATCTGGGTCAGGAGACAGAAAATGAAAAAAGCAAAGGTAATAAACTTAACACGTGAGGCTCCACTCCCAACTGTGTAGTTTAATTCTGAAAGGATAAAGCCTGAAGCCCAATTATAGGACTGTGAATAGTCAATAACGATGTAAAGTCAAAACACTTTTAACGGAAAACTCTTACCAGAATCAGACTGTTAAAAGGACAAATTCTTTTTTTCACAGAAGAGTTTACTACAGTGCTGCACACTCACCTTAGCAGCAGCACTAGATGTTAATAACATGAAAAAATTAGGTGCAAGTCTGACATTTTGCTGTCAGGTTCCTCAGCATGAATAGCTGCCTAAAATGGCAGCAGGCATGATATAGATTCGTCCTGCTCCTGACATGAAATGGTGCTTAGAAGTGTTTCGGGGAGCCAGGCTGGCAGCACCCAGGTCCCACAGCACGCCAGACCCAGGGCACTACAGTTCAGCAGCCCATTAAGCATTTCAATCATGCCCAGCAGTTCGCTGAATTGTGGTCTTTTCAGTACATCATTATTTTTTTCTCTAATTATATTGATTTTAGCAAATTGCAGTGTCCTTCTGTTGATTTTCAACTATGTACAGCAAAAACTTGGAGTGTGAGAGGAAAAACAAACTCATTGTGCTCTGGCAAGTTATTTTATACCATTTCATGGGACAAAACAGAGACTTCAGGGCTAAGAACATATGAAAATACTACTGTTATTACAAAAATAAACAGAAGCTAAGTTTCTAAACTAATACAGACCTTACATTCATCACCCAGGAAAAAAAAAAAAAGACCACTCAGTTGTCTGGAGCACCAGCTCTGTAATTACATGCCCATTTATTTTCAGAGTGTGGAGGGTGTAATTGCCTGTGCCCAGCTTTATCTTTGGGTCATCACAACAGACCGACCATGCCGCATGCCGGCACCTGCCATCTGCAGGCTGTCCTCCCACACCAGAGACCGGAATGCTAGCCCACTCTGCTCCCTAAATCACGTCTTAATAAGGCAGAGAGCTACTAAAATCTGCTCCATTAATTAGGGGATGTCATACAACCTCTAGGAAACCGGCAACACAACCCCTCTCCTGTATCTTCCCCATGCAGATAAGATACGATTCTCCCCTACACTTTCATTTTACAGAAAATTTCAGTAATTGTATTGATGAAATCCTAGAGGTAGGACATCTGCATTGGTGTAAATGCATTGAAGTCAATGCAGTTAATATTATTGCACCAGTAATCTCATTCTTGGCAGGGAGAAGGGGTGGGGGAGTACGGTTCTGTTCCTGCTTCTCTTACTTTTTTACTCATTTTAGTGAATGATTTGCTAATACAAAATACTTAAGCAGCTCTGGGTGCTGAGATCAAAGCCCAGAGTGAGTGCTTTAACAAGCTAGCCAGCACCAAGAGTATATTAAAGGACAGCAGAACCCTGGTCCATTCATTCAAGAATGTATGTGCTACATACAACCTTGGCGGATGTAGCTCCTACACACTAGGAGATACCTGGCTCATCACTGCAGGTAAATACTTTGGCTTTAGAGAAGAGTACAACACAAATGCACATCTTTCTGCAGTATCCCCTTCCCGTTAACTCTGAGATGCTCCTAGTTCAGTGCTTCTGGTTTAGTTTTTATTAGAGTAAACCAGTCATGTATTGGATTTAGTTCATACACTTTACAGATAGTTTAGAATTTTTTCTCACCAGTCAGTCATGATAATATATAAGAAGTGTTTATTCTTGTTTCTTTGTTGTGGGAAAATTAATATATGTTCATGTAACTGGGGTTAATCTAGAATTTAGCAGGCTATTTACTTACGTTTTCTGACATTTTTATTACATGTAAAACAAAACAGAAAGATACAGTCCACAGCTGGTTATATTTAGCTAATGTCCTAGGTACGTTTAGCCCTTATCCAAAGAATTTTAGGTGTATACAAAGGCAAAATAATTTACACAACGTTAGAAGCTTGAAATGACATGTTTAGGGGCATACCACATAAATTGCACTTCTTTGGGTTTGGAAATTCCCTTTCTCTGTGATTCAGTAGACACTTTGGCAGGATTTATTAAAGGGACTTACCAGCTTAATAAAAATGTGTAGCTTCAAAACTTAATTTAAAATCTGTTCAGGTAGTTGTTACCCTCGCTAAAAATCAATGGACCAAATCTCATACATCTCATATATATCACCAGAATTCCACTTAAATCAAAGAGTTGCTTTAATGTAAGTGAGGAAGGCATTTGCCCAGTGGGAATGTTCATTCAAGTAATCACTGCAGGCTTATGCCTAGCCTTGTTAAGACTCATCAGTCATTCAGCAATGTCAACTTAATTAATTTATTTCTTTTCAAAGTTTTTCCCCATCAGTGAAAGAATTCCATTGCATAAGAAAAACTACTGTAAATCATTAACCTGTAAAAATAGTATAAGTGTCTTACCTTCATTTCTTTCTCTCCTCACCTCCAAGTTTACAGTTCTGAATCAGCAAATCTAGTATCTCTAAAGTTTTAGGCTGTATCTTAAACTTGGTGTCCATGAAGGGCTTTGGAGGCTAAGGCACCTAAGGAGATGCTGTGATAAAAAGAGGTAAAGTAAGGCCAGCAGTGGAACAGGGGAGGGAGACTTGCTTCTCTAAGCTTCTTAATAATAAATGAAGGGTAATTATATAGCAGTTTAGTCAAAGCCAAAGCTTAAGTTTAGGGTCTCCGAAACTGCACCCCCAGGGGAACTTCTCTACCCATCATAGACCCCCACATCCCTAGTGTCCACATTTTAATAGATATTTTAAAAGTAGACTGTGTGCTGAAAGCAAACACAAAAATCATTTAAGGACTGGAGAAAATTACTGTCTTTGAGATTGGTCTGTTTACCTTATCAGAAAAGAAGATTGAGATGTGACTAGATTAAGGTGTATAGGTGCTTTCATGAGTAAAAAATACTGGGTATTAAGGGGGACTCAAATCTAGCAGAGAATTGTATAACAGGGACCAATTGGCTGGAAGCAGAAGCTAGACAATTCAAATTAGAAATTAAGCACACATTTTTAACAGGGAGAGTGAATAGGTACTGGAACAGACTACAGAGCAAAATGGTAGACTTTCACCATATTCAGATTTTTCAATCAGGGCTAGTTGCTAGACTGAAAGAAAAGTTTTAGTGAAACCATGGGTCTCAATGGGGCGTTACAGTCTGATACTTAATGGCCTGTGATATTCAGGAGATTAGATAGTCTAATGGTCCCTCTTAAGATTAAACACTACAAAGCTAAACTCTATGAATCCATATCAGTCTCCAGGGATTCAGACATCGGCTTTGCGCAAAGAGATCATCCCCAAATTCTTTAACTCAACAGTTTTGATAACTTCTGATATCTTTCAAAACTGACTGATTTCTAGAAGATTTCTGGCTGTAACATCGCCTCTGCTGAGAACTGAAGAGCTGAATATAAGCTAAATACAATTGTTACTTGTAGCAATAACTGCTTATTAATAATGCAACTGTTTTCTATTCTGTTACACCAGTTCTTCGAATCTATACGGTGGCTGTAATTTTATGGCATAAATCACCATATTTATGGTAATAAATATGACATTTAGCAGCTGCAATTCACCTAGAAATCAAGCTACAGGCAGAGATGCAAAGGATGAGTATACTGATGTGATTTGCAAATATTCATTAATTGAACATCAGCATAACGCTGTGAAGTGAATAAGTATTATTACTCAGATTTCACAGATATTTTCCCATCTAGGTGAAGTGGCTTGTTCAAAGATACATTAAAAGAAAATAAAAAAGACAATGGATGGAAAAGAACCCATATGGGAAGGCCTGGCCTCCTTGAAGTTATTTGCATATTTGGAGGAACTGAACATTCAACCTGCTTTGTAGCTCGGCTTAAACCTAAATCCACCCTAGGCATAGTGAAATATGTTTCATTCGGTTTATATCTGACCCAAAAACTTGTGTCAAAAGAAGTATAATGATCATTACAGATTTATTTATTTTCTCCTTTTTTCTCACTGTCTTGTTTGACAGTCACACTGAATTATCAGATGGAAAAATTCTTTACTCTCTGCCCACTTTATAATTTTTTAAATATATTTCCCATGAGGGTAAAGTGAACTGAGATTAAAATCTGCTAAAAAAATAAATTGAAAATCCACAAGTGTACAGGGAGAATGAAATTGGGCCTTTGTTCCCAGTGCTACAGTTGACTTTAGACGTATTCTTCAGCTAAGTAATCTGATGGTAAGATTTTCTTTGTACTCAGAAAAAAAAACAATAAAAATGAAGACAAGTCTTATGAATTGAAAGTGGTTAACGCTAAATGAGAACTACCAAAATGATTTTGTATGAAAATCATCAATTCTATAACTTGTAACATCTCTTAAATCTGTTTTATTGAAACTCATACTAGGATGGGGAGTCTTCCCCAATAAATTGACATAGGCTATTAAATAGTTTTGGAGCTGGTTTAAGTGATTTCCCACTCAATAGTTTTGGTTAGCTTTGGCTTGAGCAATTGAGGACAAGGACAAAGGCAACTGAATATACAACTGATTCAATGTCCCCTTTTTCTACTGTGTGGCTGTACTCTCTCTGCCCACACACACTCCTGCACTGTCCACACAACAGCATGGCTTTTCCCCACCTTTACATCAAAGAGGAGAAATGGGCAGGAAGCCGTCACAAAACCATGATCTTCACCCATTTGTCAGTGAACACGTGCCCTACCCTGGCCCTCAATTTCACACATTTCCTCCCCTTAGACTAGGATCCTTGTGCCTTCCCTTCAGAGGAAAAAACGCAGTAGCTGAGAGGTATTATTCCCAATTCAACAGAATCCCAGAACTGTAGGGGTTGTAAGGGGCCTCTGGAGATCATCTAGTCCAGCCCCGCTGCCAAAGCATGTTCAACTAGCGCAAGGTGGACAGGGTCACATCCAGGTCAGAAAAATTTCCTCCCTCTAGCCCTGGACTCTCCAAGCAGGAATTATTTCCCCATCATTTCCACAGCAACTCCAAACTGACTACTTCTGTGCCCTTTCACTCAAGAGCAATGCTGATTATCTGGGGCTCAATAAAGTCAGCAGCAGTTTCCATTTCAGTCGCCTGCAAGCCATCTGAAGTCTCTCTTCCTAGGGAAATGTCATTACACAGAAAAGTGACTTTTGGCACCTGGAAGAAATAGACACTGCCTTGATTTCCCTGCAAGGTCATTGTGTAATGGCTTCCTACATTTGCAGTGCTTTCCTTATATCTAACAGTACTGATTTCGCTAGACCATCTCCTTCTTCTTCAGGGATTCCTGCAATATTTCTCCAAATTATTTCTTTACCTCAGGTGCACATGAGGGTACTGTTTGAGTCCTCAAATGAACAATACACTTTAAAAATTGTGTGACATAGCAAACTGAGAAAGTTGAGAATAAACAAGGCAAAGAGTTAGAAAATACCAACAAGGAGAGGAAGTTAGCAAGAATGACACTTTCCTCTTGGCTGCAATGCAGAATAAGGACACAGATGCAATAAAACTTAGATAATTTTCTTCCCAGTCCAAAAAAAGCCTGCACATCAAATTTAAACATCAACATCCAGTGCACAAATTAACAGTATCACTGAGTGAGAGAATAAAGTCAATCCCATACTATGATGTCAACTGGAAGGATATGGAGGGCATCCATCTGCAGAGTTGTAAAATACAAAATCAAATGAGCTATAAATCTCTTGCCGTTATTTTTCCAGCATCATATGACTTCGATTCTCTAAAGCAGGTGGATAAACAAATGCGGGTAGAGAAAGTCTTTACATTTGTTAAACTTGGTAACGGTCCTAATGCTAGTGGAGTCCTTAGCAGCTCTGAAAGGAACGTACAAAAAGGAATCAAGGTCCTCGCCAATGACAAGCTGCAGATCCATCAGAGCTACTGGTGATAGAGTTGATGCCTACCAGCCCGTGAGACAGAACAATCAACACAACAATGCAGCCTCTTTTTTACTGCATACTACTGAGAAGGTGGGCAGTTATAATCCCCCACGTCTTCTGTAAATCCAAACCTGCCCGGTAACACCAAGGTGAATAGTGAAAAAAATCTAATAGCTCTCTTCCCAAAAATACAGAGCCTAAAACTGGTCAAAGAAAGACCAAATCACAGTAAAACACAAACACTGTGGAGCACACAAGTCATGTTAGTCATAGAAAAGATGCATCACTGGAACATGATCCAAGTATGATGAAAGTTGCAAAGCAGCTAAGATACATTTCTGTATCTGGAATAATGATATACACCTACAAATTTTAGACAAAATTAAACAAAAGCAGAGTTCTTGAGAAACTGGAAAAAGCACAGCAACCATGATTACAGAAATAGCAGTGCCAATAAAGCCATTAAGTATCTATATGAACCTCAAGCTCATACAAAAACTAAAGTACCACAATGAAAGGCATCGACTACATGACGGCAACCTCATAAGCTGATTTGCTTCCTTCAGAAGGAACTCCCTTGAGAAAGCAAGAGCACTTAGACAAATTCAGCAGAACTGTACTCAAGAGAAAACCAAAATATCTGCCAATGTCAATGAGGCTCAAAGGCTACATAGTGCACATACACCCTGATAGTTCAACAAATTTGTGAGAATGTCCTTGACAAATGTGTAATTTTGGCACCACTGAGATTTCACCCATGACACTGAAGCTATTATTAGTAGTATTAGTAATGAAGTGCAAGAAAACTATTTTTCTTAAGAAAAACATCTGAAGATTATAAATTGTGAGTATCCCCTAACACCTCTGAAACACTAAGTAGAAGCACAGCAAAAGAGACATATGTGAATGGACATGCCATAGAAATATTCAGGATCACTGCTCTTCACAACTATCTGATGGAAGGATACAGATAAGACAAGCCAGGTTCTACTTAAAGGTGCACAGGAATAGGATGAGAGACAATGACCACAAGTTGGAAAACTTTCCTTCAGTTGGAGCTGAAAGCTCAGAACTGGTCATTGGTAAAAACTCTCCAGATTTTCAGCGCTGCAAATGACAGCAAAATAAAGTCAGGCAGATCCTCCACAACAAAAACACTTAAGGCTCAGAACTCTGAGATGATACAGAGACAAGGTGAATGGTGGCATCTTAGCAAAGTAGTTGAATCAGTGATAACCTACTTTTTTTTTTTTTTAATGCAAAGAATAGCCAGTTACTAAACAAAAACTAATTACTTTACAATTGTCTCTACTAACGCAAACATGTATCATGGAAAACGCACACAATGAGGTGAAATAGCAGCTGAGAACACCCACTGTAATCTCTATAGCCCTGAGAACCATCTGTCACACAGGGAAAAGTCAATTCAGTTATCACAACACAACACACGCAGGGACCACTGGCACCCATGTGGCTGTACCCAGTGGCTGAAGTGGAACTATTAAGCTGCTGGTACGGGAACTGTGACTATAGTTACAGCTAATATCTTCCCAGTGCTGCGGATGGGCATGCCAGCAGTGCCAACGCAGCACAAGTCCATTTCATTCACCGCTTCCCTTATGTCCTTATCTAAGAAGAAATGCCAAATATGACATCCAAACAGCAGAATACTGTAGAAACACCTGAAACTACACTCTCGGCTTCTCTGAATGATGCTTTTGATACAGTTAGGAAATTTCATTTCAAAGAGGCATTGGAGGCAATATTAGGATGTTCTTTCTCCTTTTGTCTCTACTGTGTACATGTAAAAGTGTGTTTATTCTAGGCTGAAGGGCTGTGACTTGAGGGGATTTTTTGAAAGCCTTGCGAGAATGTTTGTCTCATTTTACCGTATCTAATGTGAGCCTTTATTTCAGAAAACAAGTTAAACATAAACAAAACAAGAAAAATAATTTCTTAGCAATAAGAAGTTTATGAATACACATACACAATGTCAAGCATATTCACATTGCCCTGTTACTATGAGTCACACTGAAGCACTCTCAAAGCATGTTTTCCTAAAACAAACTTTAACGTTGGCTCTGTGAGCTGTCTGAAGAACAGACTTAGTGATTTCTAGTGGCATGAACCATGGTAGGTTACAGGTCATTTAACCAAATTGCTTTTGATTTTTGAAATGTGCAGATTGCCTTTGCCGAAGGACCTGCTGGCATGAGAATGCATATTTAAGGTGCATTAAATATGCTAGTTATATAAAAGAGAATGATGTAATTGTTATATTAGAACATGAAGGCGCAGAGGTGAATATGAATTTAATTCTCTAGAGCAAGCTGTTGGGATTTTGCATACAAAATTTGACCCAAAACATTAAGATCAATTTATTTTCCATTTCAGAATAGAAATCTTTATTAATCTATCATCAAATATCCAAATATATTATAAACAACACCTCTAAAAAAAATTTGAACTTTTCTTTTGGTTCTTATAGGATGGGTTAGATAAACTAAATTTTTTTAATTCCTTTTGCTTTCCACTGTCAAATGCTCTTCTCAAATGACAATAAGTAACACATGCAATTTCATCCTGCCATACTCTGTGGTAGATCTGATGATATATTGACTGTCAACAGTAAAATTTCTGTCCAACTGTTTTGGCAAGCATCATTTTCATGAAGCCATCAAGAAGGGAGCCTTGGTGCTTTTGACCCAACCATGAGACAGCCTTGTTGGAAAGAAAGCTTTGGGCTGTCTTTCTGGTGGGACAGTCACCAAGGCCTCAATGCAGCTAAAGGACCCCCACAAAGAAGAAGACAAAGGTCATTGCAGCAGGCTTTCTCCAGGTAACAATAGCTTTGCATTCTCATTTGAAATTCCAGCCAATTCATTTTCATGCTACCAAGAACCCACTGCCTGAAATACAAGCTTCAAAGCTATGAGTTTATAGATCTTAGTAGAAGAACTAATAACAAACCAGATGCCTCTTCTTCACAGACCAGCTCCTTATGCTAAGAGCAACGGGATGTTTCTTCATTCATGGCCAGTAGTCAAGGAAGGTTACTACATTTTAAATAACTTTGTCAAATGTTGTTGATCCGCACATGGCTATGTCCCTTCACAAACTGTTTCAGCTTGTGCATATTTGCCCTTGTATCTGAATGTCTTCAAGGATGTATGGCTATTGGTCCTTCACATCTTCCTTCTAAATTAACTTCTGGTGAGTGCCTTGGAGGAATCATGCTGCTACAAAAGGCTAGGTTGTGCAGCAGTGAAGAGAAACAGATGTTATTTATTTATTAAAACAAACTTCCAGATGGTTCAAGATCACCACATTGTGCAAACAGCTAGCTTAAACAACCGCTTGCTTTTATTGTCATTACCCTCCAGTTTCCTTCTGCCATCACCCTCTAGTGTGTGTTATGCTTCCTTGCTTCAGCTTGTGCCCAGGCATTGTATGTTATCTGAGATATGAGCTTTGTCTGCTTATAAGGTTTCTAAAGCTTTTGGAACAAAAATGGTAACAATGGATCATTAAATGAGAATAAAACTTCCCTTATGACCAGAAATATAAAAGTCCAATCAATCTGATAGTATACCTATTAGTTTTGAAATTGCTTAGGAACGAAGTAGCTACGCTTTTAACAAAAATATGTTATTTCTCATAAATATCTAACCTTAAAAGGCAGGAAAACGTCAGACTAATGCGTTAGTCACAGCCTGTTGTTCACACAGCATGTTTCCACATAGGAACAGCTTCTGAGTCTCCAGAAGGAATTTTCTTCTGCCTCCAGCTGATAATGAAACACACCACTCACGGCACATTAATCTCCCCCACAGAACAGTGCAAAACCTTACCTACGACCTCAGCAAAATAACAAGTACTCAGCCCTGAGATGTTTGCCAATATTAGTTGTGCAGTGTATCACACCTGTTACAGTATAAGACCCCGGCAGACATTTTGCATTGTAGTGTGAAGAAGAGCTGCGTGTAGTTAGTGTCCATGGAAGATATAAAGCCTCAGCACCTTGTCAAGTGCAGATCCAAAAGAAAACTGAGTGTAGCAATCTCTCTGACTCAGTTTCTTGCATCACCAGTTTCTCCATCAGATATAAACCACCCATAACTCATCTGGTTCACACTGTCCTAAGAAGAGCCTGAACTCAGGTAGGCCTAGTCAGCATGGGTTTATGAAAGGCAGGTCATGCCTGACGAACCTGATCTCCTTCTATGACAAGATGACCTGACTATTGGATGAGGGAAAGGCTGTGGATATTGTATACCTGGACTTTCAAAACGCATTCGATACCGTCCCCCATAGATTTCTTGTAGAAAAATTGGTTGCACACAGCCTGGATGAGCATACGATCCACTGGATCAAGCACTGGCTGGCTGGAAGGTCCCAAAGAGTGGTGCTCAATGGATTTAAATCCAGCTGGCGGCTGGTCACAAGTGGTGTGCCTCAGGGCTCAGTGTTGGGACCGTTTCTGTTTAACATCTTTATTGACGATCTTGATAAGGACATAGGGTGTATCATCAGCAAGTTCGCAGATGACACCAAGTTAAGCAGGAGCGTTGATTCACATGAGGATAGGGAAGCTCTACAGAGAGACTTAGATAGATTGGATCATTGGGCCAACATCAATGGTATGAGCTTCAACAAGGCCAAGTGCCAGGTCCTGCACTTGGGCCACAACAACCCCATGCACTGCTACAGGCTTGGGGAAGTGTGGCTGGAAAGCTGCCTGGCAGAAAGAGACCTGGGGGTTCTAATTGAGAAGCGGCTGAATATGAGCCAGCAGTGTGCCCAGGTGACCAAGAAAGCCAATGGCATCCTGGCTTGTATTAGAAATAGTGTGACCAGCAGAAGTAGGGAGGTGATTGTCCCCCTGTACTCAGCACTGGTGAGGCCACACCTCGAGTATTGTGTCCAGTTCTGGGCACCTCAATACAAGAGAGATATCGAGGTGCTGGAGCGAGTGCAGAGGAGGGCAACGAAGCTGGTGAAGGGCCTGGAGCATCAATCTTATGGAGAGCGGTTGAAGGAGCTGGGACTGTTTAGTTTGATGAAGAGGAGGCTGAGGGGAGACCTCATCACTCTCTACAACTACTTGAAAGGACAATGTAGAGAGGTTGGTGCTGGTCTCTTCTCACAGGTAATTAGTGACAGAATGAGAGGGAATGGCTTCAAGCTCCAACAGGGTAGGTTTAGACTGAACATTAGGAAAGAATTTTTCACAGAAAGAGTGGTCAGGTATTGGAATAGGCTGCCCAGGGAGGTGGTTGAGTCGCCATCCCTGGACGTGTTTAAGAGTCATTTAGATGTGGTTTTGGGGGATATGGTGTAGGGGAGAACTTTGTAGAGTAGGGTTGATGTTTGGACTTGATGATCCCAAAGGTCTTTTCCAATCTAAATGATTCTATGATTCTATGATCCCACATACCTCAGTGACCCTTGCTGCATGCAATGTTGGGACATCCATGGAAGGCCCAGCTTCTGCAACACCGAGTCCATGAGATGATTGACTTAAGGACTAATGAGATAGACAGTGCGAGACTTGCTTAGCCCAACCACCTCTGTTAAGGACAATCTTTTTCCTCAGCACATCCAAGAACCTTCGTAATGCCTATACCTGTATATGATCATTGCATATACCTGTATATGTATATGCAATGCAAGTTTAGGACTGAATGTGACCAGGGTTCACACTTAAAATGTTGTATTGATCCACCTCATCTTATCTGTTGTGCTTTTACAGCTATAAGATGTTGCTGTTCTTCAGAGTAGTGCCACCATAGTCTGCCTTGGCACATTTAGATACTACTAACTACGTCCACTGAAAACCTATTCAGGTATTCCTATGCCTTTGTGAGGTATATGCTTTAAAAGCACACAACAATAAATAGTGGCAACCCTGTTAACAGGGTGAAAATTATCTCTGAAGATATTTTTCAGTGTTGAAATTTTTAACCTATTATTCAAGATAATGACATAGAACACATTTATTGTTTATTTTCCTACCACTGCTTTAAGTGGTGGAAGAAAAGCTTGCAATTCAGATGAGCTACTTCTCTGAAACTGTCAGACAGCAAGCAATTATAGATGGTTCAGACAGATGGAATTCTGCCCCTACTATGCAAGATCCTAATTATCTCACATACAAACTGCCACGAGGAACAAACGAAGAACTGGGAAGAATAAGAACTTTATTTAACAGGTGCATTTGTGTAAGTCATTCTGGGGTTACACCTGAGAAGTGGTGGCCTGGTTGCTCTAAAATAAAGATAATCCAGGCTCATTAGTGACATCAGAGCACTCAGTCATTGAAACGTGACCACATCTACAAATGATGCCAAAAATATGTCAAAATGTTATTAGTACCCTCAGTGGGAGCAGAATGTTAACTTATCCCCACATAGCTGGATAGCCTAGAGATATGAAATGTGAAAAACAGCTAGTGTGTTGTTTGGGCAATGCATGGCCAATTCAGTATATTCATCATTCAGGTGAACAGAAATGAAAGAGACTCTTGGGAGTAATTCCCATCTTTAGCTCTGGAGGATACTACTTCATACAAAGTTTCCATTTCTTATTTTCACCTATTAAGCGTAGTCATGCCTGAGGGCTCAAAAGGAAGCATCAATGAACATGAAAGGGCTCCAGCAGACCTTGTCAGACAAGAGACCAAAAGGGGACTCACCAGTCACACGTTGGAGATGTGCAGAATTCCTTCATTTTCTTCCTCTGTGTCCCACTTTGACCTCTCGGAAAATATACTTGATATGAAGTAGTGCCCTCCTTTTTGATATATGGGCTTTGTGTTTCCACAGACCATTTTTTATGTAAGTATTTGAGCTAGCTGAATCACTCCCAACCTACACTGCACATTTTCAAAGGGACTATAACCACAGAGAAAGAAAATTACAACTTTTAGCTTTATTGGAAGTGCTGTATCTGACTCTCGTTAGTTAGCTAAGTGGATAAATGAATGAGCATACAAACAACTGGGAATGACATTTCAGTTATTTTTGCTAGGTTGGAAGCTGTTAATCTTGTAATTAAAGGGTTGAGATTTGAAATTTTATTACCGTATTTCTGACAATGAAATATTTCCACAATAGCTCTGGGATTGGAACTCAGACAGGTAAGAACCATCTTGATCATTTTCTCTATAGCCAAAGAGATTCAAGCTGGGACCAGTGTGCCCTCAAGCACTCATCACAAGTAATTACCCTGCAGAGGGAACACAGCCGGGGAAATGTTACAGCATTACTATTATTACTTTTTTGGATTAAGTAATAAATATTTAAGAGAGTAAAGCTAACCCACATGAAATGACAAATGAGCACACGCCAAAACCCCACCTACTCAATTGTGTACCTTAAGGCCTCTTCAACCTGAAATAAACACCAAGAAGAATTCCTTTCCCCACCACTGTGTGTTCTTATTTTCCTTAACAAGCTAAACTCTCCTTCAAAGCTAAACTCTAATGTGATATAAGTTACTTCTATAAATGCTTCTGATCCATTTCTTTCAGAAAAACAGAGTGAGGTCAAACCAGCATCAGACAGCAGAACACGGGGTGGTTTCCACTGTAGAGCTAAGGACGCTTCTCAGTCCTTTTTCAGTTTGCAGATCCCCAGGCCTGTCTGAGGGAGGTGTGGGCCTTTGTGCAACAGAGTTAACCCTCCTGACCACAGGATTACATTTTTTTAGATGCTTTTGCACAGAATTTTAAGAAATTGAGACTCTCAAAGACTCACAAACTCTGGAGTGAAAATCAATAAATCTCTTCTTTTCCCATTGCCATGTCATGCTTAGTCAGTGACTGCCCACTCAGCTGGTAATATTCTGTCATACTAAATTTTGTGCCAGAAAATTTGCAAAAATATATGGTAAAGGAAAAATAATGAATTGTGAGGGGTTTAGAAAAGTCTCATTTTATATCTAAGAAATTCACTTCCAATGACCTCATTATTTGATCTTTCACTGCAATTCTCTATAATGCAAGGAGGCAAGACGAAGTTTAAATGGACAGGTATGTTATAGACCTTGGGAAATATTTATAATTCTGAGAAGTTATTTCTAGTCATTCTAATAGTTATCTGATTTTGATAAGCTATCAAAGTTTTGCAAATAAAAAATGGTGATTTTGAGGGTTAGTTGGATATTACAGTATATTCTCAGTCCTAGCTTTTTGTTCATTTCAAAACAATTCTTGTTTTGGACGTAGTAATAATAAAAAAGATCCCCAAATAAGGGGTTTTCATAGGTTAATCTGATTTCTTTATATCAAAAGGCTATTTTATTATCATTTTTTAAAATATTGAAAAAATTACTGGTCTTCTGTGAAAATAGTCCATGGAAGGCGTAAATTAGACAGATTGTGAAGGAGGTCTTATTTATTTGTCTATTCATCTTGTAGCAAGGACAATCTACATATTTGTACTCCTTCAGGTCATGGACACAGGAATGAGGAAACCTGTGGTGTACCGCCAATATTTCTAAAGTGTCAACACCTCAGGCAATCCACTGAATGCAGTTTAGCCCCACCTGAATTATGAAAAATTTACTCCTTCATGAATCAGAGATGCAGGTGCCATTCTTCCAAACAGCTGCTTTCCATTTTGCCGCTTCTGCTTCTTTAAAAGCACCTGTCATAATATCTGCTCCAGTTTTATACCACAGTTATTCCCTCTTATTTTTCATGCATCTACAAGAAAGGAAACTTTTCACATACATGAAAAATCTTCTACTATTACAGAAAAAAATCCCTAAGAAATAAGACATTGAAGAAGCATCTTCTTGTCTGCTTACTACCATTATTGTTTTACTCTAGAAGATTCTGGGGAAGTTTTCATTTCAAATACATATTTTTAGAAGGAATCAGAACATGGTTTTCACATGGACTGATAAGTCTAACTAGAACATTATGAGGAAATTCAGGAGCAGTAAATCCTTGAATTCAATAATATACCTTATTTCTAACAAAACATAAAGTATGGCATAGCAAAGGTGCTGATATGGATATGCAGTAAAACTGTAAAGTTCTAGAAAGCCAGAAATTTGCTTGACTTTGACTCCACCCTACAAAGGAAAACGCACATTTCTTTCAAGAGATCTGGCTGAGGCCCAGAGAGGAAACTTGAGTTCTTAGAGGAAGACTCTACAGCTCATTTTTATAAAAAAAGATGCCTTAGAGATTCTTGGCCTCAGAGGTATTGATTGAATTAAACATTAAACAGACAACTTGGTTACTCCTTGAAAAATACAACCTTACAAGATCAGTTTGATCTGAGCTTCAGTAAGAGAAATTCCCATCTCGTTAATCCGGTAGAGCTGGGCTGCGTTCTGGGGGGTGAGGTTAATAAATCACGATGTAATGGTAACGGCTAGGTCATTTCCAAGCATAGAAGAACACTGGGACATTGATCAGATTCTTTTTTTCTCAGGGGAAAATTCCTATCTCCTCATAAAACAAAAATTAACAAAATGCCAGATGTAATTTAAAATATTTTCCAGTTTCAGGCTTCTAACCTGAACATGGGGCTCTGGGATCAGCCTGATATCCCTGTTATCTGCCTGTGTAAGGTCAGTGGGTGCTCAACACAGCGTATCTTCTCCCACAGTGCCTGTCATGGCCAGCACTGCCTCCCTGAGCTGTCCTACAAGGTCACCACCCTCTCTTCCTAATCCTGTCTCTGGGCTCTCTGCAGCAACACACAGCCAAAAATAAAGGCAGCTATAAAAAAACCAAGTACTTTCTTTTGTCATAAAGAACTTAAAAGTAAATGTCGACAAGTAAATACCAGATTTTATATATAATTTTCTACCTCTTTTTTATTTCTGATTTTTTTTTATATTTTTATATTTTTTTCTTGGCAAGGTCTAAGTTTGTACCAACTTGTGCCCATAGGAGTGAAACTTGTCCCAGACTCTTCCCTTGTAGGAAAGTTCTTTAAAATGTATTGCAACTGCAATCCATATTTACTTAGTTCTGTGTGTCATCCCCCCCCCCTCCAATATCTTATGATCTATAGAACTAAATAAAGATTGAGGTTTTTTCTATATTCTGAATATCATATTGTGTAAGCTTAAAGCCATTGTGTGCTGGGAATGCTCTAATAAATTGTTTAGTGTGAATCTGAGCAACTGTCAAAAAAGAGTAACATTTTCAGGCTAGTTCAATGAAACTTTTCTTCAAAACTTAAGACAAAACCCACCAGAAATGACTTTAAAAAATGCATCAAGGAACTGATGTCCAGTCATTTTTTCCAAACAATCAACACAACTGCTGAGGTCCAGT